>SNQJ01S0021850.1:60070-84195 GCA_010110895.2 Picea sitchensis | reverse complement strand
GTCATGTCACCTTCTGTATTGTTCTCCACCTGACCGTGCGACAAGGCTCGGCTCCTCCTTGTCCTCTAACATCTGTCCATCTCTCACTGATGTGACCAAGGGCTGTGACCACAGCCTTATGCATAAGGTGTTTTCGCGATTTCGCATTTCGCGAAATCAGGATTCTTGTTGCTTTGTGTTCTTGCCCTTTTGAATTCACGATCTGCCAATCCCCGACTTCCTCCGTACTTCTGACACGCGTCCCACCGAATGGACAGTTCAGATTTCGCGTCGGGGTTTCCTCTAGGAGTTTCCCCGATCCTTCATCCACGGGAATACTGATTTGCCGATTCCCGATATGCTGGTCCTCTGATGGCTCTCGGCCTTTGACCTGCCACCTGTCCTCCACTGACTCCTGGGTGGTCCACACGCTATATTCCTTATCAGGAAATCGCGTATCGTGATTTCGTGATGTCTGATGCAATTGTTCACGGGAGTCATGAAACTCCGATTCCCGATTCTCTGATGAAGTAAATCAACGGTCCAGATCTCATTCTTACTTTAATGGCTGCGATTAAATCGTGAAATCGCATATCACGATTTCGGGGTTCTTGTTGTCAAGTGAATTGGACATTTCAAAGTCTCGATCCCCGATTCTCCGATGAATCCTCCTGTCGAGCTTCTCCCGGTGGCGCACGATCACTGCCACACGTCCTTCCAAATGGACGTTCCCGATTATGTCGGGATTTCGAGACTGCTGCTGTCCCAATGCACACGACCTTGAGAACTCTGATTTCCCGATGGCCGATATCCCGATGCCTGTCGGGACTTCTCTTCTTTCTCCCGAGTCTTATCTCCCTCGCAGCTTCTGCAGATATGACGGCTGTCGGTGACCCTTCACCAAATCTAACGGCTCTCGCTGCGTACGTTCATTCAGTACTTTGAACTTATCTTATGTTTGCCTGTCATCTTCACTATTTCCATCAATGAAAAGCATTCGCTGTCTATTCACTGAATTTTCCAACATAGTAGTAATGAGTGATGTACCCCCAGGCCCAAGGTATTTGTCTCAACCTCGATGGTACAATTCTGCATCGTGCAAATAAATGAGCTAATGTCGAGCATGGTAGAAATTCTCTAATTATTGATCATTGAGGTATACCATTAATAGATGCGAGGGGACCCACCAATGATGTAAATGGGACCCAAGGTACCCAATACAATCTAGAAAGTGTGAATAGAGGATTTGATGTCAAACACTTGTAGAATCAATCAATCAAGAGTCAATGAAGTAAACCCACTATCGATTGCGAGGAATATTACCACTGAAAACTACAAGCTCCAAGGTACTAGCTAGTTTCTATATCCCTTTCCTAGATGGCATGCTAAATTTGATAGGAAGAGATATTCAATAGGAAGAGATACATCGAAGGAGGGCCTTAATGCATCTCCAATCAATCGAAAAAAATATACACTGAGAGATGGTGTGAAAAGATAGAATCACCAAGTACATATGACACAGGCATGACCGAATCAGATGGTAAACAATACAATAGATGATAGACTCATGCTTAAATTCCATTGAACATATAGCACGACGCAATGATTACCTCACAACATAAAATCATGAGTATCGATGACACAATATGATAATGCGTGAGTCATTTTCAGCACTCTCTATAAGGACTAGAAGAGTAACCAGTTGGAGAAGTATATGAAATATTGATTGATCTAGGTGGATGGCAGTGCCCACCCACCCTTTCCAACTCGCTCAAAACAATTTTCTAGCAATTTACTATTTTTAGTAGTTTTTAACTTCCGGGGCCATTTTGAGGACCTAAATGAAGGTTTTTTGGGACTGAGCTTCTCAATGATAGACAAAGGCTCTTATTGAGCCACCAAAATGAATCTCCTCATCAATACCTTTCTAACAAGCTATCGTGCACCTAAAATGAAGTTCGTATGCAAAAGTTAGGACTTGTGGAAGTTAATGTACTAACTTACCCAAACGGGGCCCACATGACTTTTGGCGCTTCATCTCCTAGGGTTAGGCTTTTGGATATCTAGGGTTTTTGAAATTCCTGTTTATTGTAAAAAGGCCTTCAGAGCCTCATTGTAATCATATTCTTATGAATGAGCACAACTATCACATCTCTTCTTAGAGATAAGCGACCAACATTCCAACAAGCTTGTTTTCCACTGCATTTTAGAGTTTCATCTTATTTCCTTATTGAATAGAAAACCAATTTTACTGTATCTTTGTTATTCAATGTTAGGCATATTTTAATAATCTATTTTCATTTCTTTCTACTCATAAAATCCATATTAGTGGTATCAGAGAGGTCTTCTCCTTGTCGTCTTAGTGCATGTCCCCAACGAGGTCAGGGTACAAAGAATTAGGTCTCGAGCGTGTTTCTCTTGAGGACAAAAGATCTCACACACCCAAGCGACCTTTCATGGAAGGAGAAAAGAAAGATGATGGGACAAGAGATCCTTTCAAAATGTTGCTAGAGGAATCCCTCATGCAACAAAGGAACGAGATGATGGATAGTTTCGTGCAAATCCTTCGACGACTACCAACAGGCAACAGATCTTCCTCGAGCAAAGGCGCCACCCCTTTCAAGGTACAAATCAACTTTGATATTCGTATATTTGAAGGTCACATAGATGAAGATGTTGTAGACAAGAGGTTGAATCTACTAAAAGGGTATTTTTTTGTCCATAACTTTTTGAATAGAGAAAATATTACTTTTTCACTCCTCAAAGTCGTTCCCCATGTCGAAGATTGGTGGGAAAATTTCTATGAGCAATAGGAAATAGAGGAACCCTAATTATTTATAGTCGCGACCACTTGGGAATCCTTCAGGGATGTTATTAAGGAATAATACTACCCTATTGGAGGTTATGACGACTTGTATACCAAATGGACCACACTGCGACAAGAAAGAGACCAAATAGTACCAAAGTTCACAAATATCTTCCATACCTTGTGCACCAAGCTGGGTATCAAAGATTCATAGCGACATCTAGTGCTCAAGTATCTCGGTGCTCTGCATAGATATAACCAGACTGAAATGGAATATTTGGACATCTCATCCTTGGGCGTGGCCAACCATTATGTTGTCAAAATCGAGAAGAAACTCAAACAAAAGACGTGGAAATTTGGGCCTGGGAACCCCGCACCACAAAAGCCAAGAAGGGGTGGCCCCAACCCAAAGAACAAAGGAGAGAGAAAATATGGACAGTATCAGTAAAAATAGTCCAATCCGCAAGCAAATAAGGACACTGAAAAGATAAAGAAAGATATCAGGAAGTGGTGTTACTTCCATAAGATCCCTTGGAATAACACTATTGGTTGTCACTCAAAGAAGTTGATGGTGGCCTAAGTGAAAGCCTCTGAATCAGATGTGGGTTCTGACTCTGTGTCATAACCAGAAAGGGGAATATGGATCATTGACATGGAACCTAGTGCCATCGTTTCTACCACCAAGCTCCATCCTGGTGAACCAGACGAGCCAGAAGAAGGCGAGCACCTCTTCCATTAAAATATGTGGGTAAAAGGCACCCAACTACACTTCATCATTGATAGTGGTAGCCAGAAGAACCTCATATTAGCAGAGGTCGTCAAGCGGTTGGCCTTCTTGACAATGCCACACCCACAACCTTACACCATTGAATGGCTTCGCCAAGCAAGCGATCTTCACGTCAGCCAATAGTGTCTACTGTCATACAACATCAAGCCCTTTAAAGACGAGGTATTGTGTGATGTTTCTCCTCTAGAAGTTTGTAATGTTCTTTTGGGACAACCTTATTTATGGAAATGTCATGTTGTATATGATTCTAGGTCTCATAATGTTATTATTACTTTGAACGGGAAATTGTAAAGGATACCTAAGGCAGTCCCTCCTAGTGTTATTTCCTTGATATCTTCCAAGAAATGTAGGAGGGTCATCTCTCAGACCGAGAAATTTTTCTTATTCATGATTCATTCTCAGAGTGAGAAAAATATCAAAGCCACATCCAGGGCCTCCATGACTGATCTCTCCACACAACAAAATAAAGTGGATAAGGTCATAGAAGAATACTTAGATATCTTCTCCTCACCCACTGGGGTACCTCTGCACTGCCAAGTCAAGCATCCCATCGATTTGACCCTAGGCACACCTCTACCCAATGGGCCAATATACCATCGCTCTCTGTTATAAAACAATGAGATCAAGAGGTAGATCCAAGAACTGCTCCACAAGGGGAACATGCATCCTAGCTCATCACCTTGTGGGAGCCCAATCGTGTTGGTGCAGAAGAAAGATGAGACCTGTCTACTCTGCATTGACTATCGGGCCCTGAATAAAATCACAGTCCAAAATCGGTACCCGATTCCCTAAATCGACGATCTCCTTGATCAGCTCATGGGGGCCAAATACTTCATTAAGATTGATCTGAAGTCTAGCTACCACCAGGTCCCAATAGAACAGACAAATGTATGAAAGACTACCTTCAAGTCAAAAGAAGGTCTTTTTGAATGGTTGGTCATGCCCTTTGGTTGAACAAATGCTCCAACAATGTATATGAGTATGATGGGAGATATCCTATGAAATTTCACCAATACTTTTGTAGTGTTTTATCTAGATGACATCTTCATCTACAACAAGACTTAGGTAGAACACTTGTAGCATATTCAGCAGGTTCTGCACACCCTGTGACAACAAAAACTATATGCAAACTTGGAAAAATTTTCCTTCGGCATGGATAAGGTCCATTACGTAGGATACATCATTGATAAACATGGTGTTCATGTGGATCCAGCCAAGATCCAGGTCATCTGTGACTGGCCAGCCCCAACCACACTCACTGAACTTTAGAGCTTCTTGGGCCTCACCAATTTCTATCATAGGTTCGTGCTGGGATTCTCTCATATCGCATGGGCCCTCAGCCAAGTAACCAAGGGTGGCGGTAAGGAAATATTTGTGTTGGGCCTATCCCACAACAAACCTTTGATGACTTGAAGAAGTGTTTGATCTCATCCCCAATATTTTCATTACCGGACCTACAACATCCATTTGAGATCGAGACAGATGCTTTAGACTATGTTGTGGGCCACCCTGTGGCATATCATAGTGAGACACTATTAGATGATGTTTGTAATTACCCTACTTACAATAAATAAATGTACTCCATTGTGCAAGCCTACCACCAGTGGAGTCATTACATTCTTGGGAAGGAGACAGTCATCCACACTAATCACAAGCCAGTACAGTTCATGCAGACCCAAGGAAAACTGCAGAATGACTGCCATCAGAAGTGGTCCACATAATTACAATAGTTCCACCTCAACATCAAGTATAAAATAGGAATTACCAACATATTTTTTGATTAACTCAGCTAACCTCCAATTGAAACACTCATCACAATGCTAGACTCTTATGACCACGATACCTCTAGATGACCCCACCTCTACAAGACAGACCCTGACTTCTCTACCACCTACCAAATGTTAGGCGCCAACTCATTGGTCGCTAATTTCCATATTCAAGATAGGTTGTCATGTCGTCTGGGCCGTCTATGTGTTCCATCAAGAGAGGGCACAAAGAAGATTTGGGAAGCTCACTACAATTGGGTGGCATGGAATTTTGGTGTCTAAATGATAGTGGCAGTGCTACTGAAACATTTATAATGGTCGAAACTTCAACATGATTTTAGAAAGTATATCATGTCCTGCACTGCCTGAACTATTGAAAAACCAAACACTAAGAAATAGTGATTGTACACACCTCTTCCTACTCCTGACAGGGGGAATCTATCTCAATGGACTACATGTCAGGCCTCTTGTTCACCAAGAGGGGAAATGATTTTGTTTTGTGGTTGTTGATCACTTTTCCAAGATGGTGATTCTAGTCGCCTACAAGAAGAACATCACAACAAAATCCACTGCCAAGCTCTTCTTTGAACGAATATGGGTACATTTTGGGATCCCACAAACCATTATCTCTGACCATGATAGTCGGTTCCTCAGTACATTCTGGTTGAGCCTCTGGTCAGTTCTGGATACCAAGCTCACCAGATCCACTACCTTCCACCCCCAGATAGATGGCCAAAATGAGGTCGTCAATTGGATGATTGTACATATCTTGCACATGTACAATTCAAAACACCCCCACACATGGGATGAGAGTCTTCCCTATGTCCAACATAGCTACAACCAAGTCCTGCATAGCTCAACTAGCCACAACCCCTTTCAGGTGGGGTTGGGATTCCAACCATTGGGCCCTATGGATGTTGCACTATCCCTAGTGACCACCTCGGCCAACTTGTCCCCTGCTCCACCAAAATCTGAAAAAGCCACCCGACTCATTGAGTGGATCCAACACATCTACCAATAAGTTCAGGATATTCTACAAAAGTCTAATCACAAGTACAAGCAATGCCATGATCAACATCGAGTACCACAAAAGTTTTAGGTGGGATACAAAGTTTGGTTGCACTTGCAGAAAGAATGCCTTACAGGTCCCCATCGGAATATTTGCCCACTCCATTATGGGTTGTACACCATCACCAAGGTTGTGGGTGATAATGATTTTGATCTCAACATTCCCCTTTCCTTTGCCTGCACCTAGTCTTCAACATGGCTCTCCTTCAACCATATTTCCAACCATTATTGGACACCTCAGAGATAGTAGAGCAATTGAAGCCAATAGAGATCAAACCTAATTTCATGCAACATGCATCCAGTGATCAGATTGTGGACTCACAGATCAAGGGCACTCGACAATAAGGGATCCAACTTTATCGAGTCGTCAAAGAAGGGCAGCTCCTGCACCAAGGTAAGTGGCTCACTCGGGGCCAAATTTAGCAGAAATTTCCTCATCTGATGGGGGAAATCAACGCAATGGAGACCATTTCTTCCTAAGGAGGGAGGATTGATCCATGTGGATATCGGTGGCCACCCACCTTTTCCAACTCACTCAAAACAATTTTCTGGCAATTTTGGCAATTTACTATTTTCAACAGTTTTTAACTTCCGGGGCCATTTTGAGGGCCTAAATGAATTTTTTTAGGATATACTTCCCAATGATAGCCAAATGCCCTGATTGAGCCCCCAAAATGAATCTCCTCGATGATACCTTTCCAAAGGTCTATCGTGCGCACAAAACGGAGATCGTACGCAAAAGTTATGACCCCGGGAAGTTGATGTACTAACTTACCCAAATGGGGCCCACATGAATTTTGGTGCTTCATATCATAGGGTTAGGTTTTTGGATGTCTAGGGTTTTTAAAATTCCTGCTTATTGTAAAAAGGCCTTCAAAGCCTCATTGTAATCATCTTTTTTCGAATGAGCGCAACCAGCACATCTCTTCTCAAAGATAAACTGCCACCATTCCAGCAAGTTTGTTTTCCGCTGCATTTTATTGTTTCATTTTATTTCCTTATTGAATAGAAAACCATTTTTACTATATCTTTGTTATTTTGTGTTAAGCATATTTTAATAATCTGTATTCATTTCGTTCTTCTCATAAAATCTGGATCACTGATGGTACGACTCCTAGAAAATATATAACCCAACTGTAAGAGAATGATGGAAACATGTGATATGTTTAAGGGAGACATGACTGATGACTAACAATTTTGATAATATAGATTAATGGTAGAAACCTCCTTCACCTTTTTAATTATTTTTTTTTTTTTTTTTCCTTCATAGTGTTGGGCCATGGAATTATCATCCTTTTATATAATCTTTTGCCTACTTTCAATCCCTTCTTATTTACCCATTACATTTCTTTAATATTTCATATGAATTATGGTTAAATATTAGAGAGGTAACATATTCCGCACTTATCTTTGAAAATATGGTTTAGTTTGTTTCTGTAGAATCAATTGTCACTTGCTATTACTCCAAGCCACTTGTTGCAACACTTATAACTAAAGATCCACGAAGTGGGTACTTGAGATTCTTCATATGAGATATTATTAAGCCAATAAAAGCATATCCTCAAAATATCTCAAAAACTCAGATCGTAAATTTTGATAAATCAACATTTTACTATTTATTGTTACTCCTGATGTTGTAGTTGTTGTTACTTCTCAAGATATTTTTGTAATCCAATAAAATCCATCTTCAACCATCAATATCTACCATGGATTTGGATAAAAAAACAATCATCTTAAATGAGAAGAGAATCTTGGAACCATTGATGGGATTAGTTTGATTAGTTTTGGATTATTAGCAAAGATCTTGTAATTATTTTCTAGTTGATTTTTAGTTTCTACTTATTAGTAAATTTTTGTAACCATAAGAGAAACTTGTGGATCTGCATTTATTCTTTGTTATTTTAGTTTTTAGACAAACTTATGTATAAAAGAGAGTTCCTTCTTCATTCTTGGGAGGGATTCTTGGAGAAACTGTCTAGACTATGATGGAATAAATTATATTTCTTTGAGATCTTGTGTTAATGTAGATTATAGCTTTGAGATTTCATAGTATGTGTAATTGTTGCATTTTCAATTCTATCATTTCCTTTTAGCATAATATGATTTTCAGTTAATTTTTTTATGTTGTATATTAATGGTAACACTTTTTTTTATGATTGCATGGTGATAGGGGAATACATATTTAGTTTAATTTATTTATTTATGCAAGTGTGTTAATATTTCCTTTTCATCAATTTCCTTTATTTACTTATTCAATCCTGAAAGAGTCATTTAGATTAGATATCCTTGTGTGTTGTGTTCTTCTAGCTAATCCCTGCAGGTGGTTGGGAGAAAGGGATTGGCACAATCCACCACTTACCGATCCCAACAGGTGGTTGAGAGTAGGGAGATGAGCAACCCACCACTTTCTTGAGTGGTTTACTTTCCTTTAAGTATGCTTTCATTTCTGCAAGAGTGGTGTGCTTTCTTTTTTGCAAGTTAAGATTTACCTTTTTGCCAATCTTTTTCCAATAGATATCCCCTTCTGATATGTCGTGGAGTATGTAAAATAGATTGAATTGCTTCACTGATCAATGCTTGTTGTGTGGTGTGATTTACTTTCTTGGAGTGTGTTATTATTTTCTGTCTGATGTGTGGATTTCCTTCCATGTTTAGAGTGGTTTGCTTTACATTACTGCGACACATGTTAGATAACCAATGTTAGAAGAGAAATTGTAGCCTTCATATAATTTTCATCATAACTTTGAAATAATAGACACACCCTGGATTGCCAATTAATGGTTTGGAATTTAATTGTTTTCATAAGTAATTAATTTACCCAACACATCATTTTACGAGAGCAAAAAAGAGAAAAACGTGTGTGCAATAGTGTCTTTTTTGTTCAATGTTTACGAGTCCAAAAAATAGGTAAACATGTACTTGGTAGGTGTCTTTTTAATTTTTTTAATAAGCACGGAGAAGAGTTAAAAGTAATCTCATTTGGAGAGACTGAGAGGTTGAACAACTTGCATCAAATGTATAAGTGTGTGGAATACCCTAGGCATAATGGATGAAATAAAGTATTGGCAAGTGAGTTCCACTCATAGAAGTTGTTCTCTCCATGGGTATAGAGTCACAAAATGGAGGTAAGTGAAAATAGATGAGCAGAGGTCAAGTGTGGTTACAAATGGCAGTAAGAGAGAATAAAGAAAATAGCGGTGTAGTAGTTGGAACCATGACATAAGAATTAAAGGCATGTGCAATCATAAAGAAACACTAAAATGATGGGAACCCTCTTGGGATCTGGCCAGAACACAAATGAAGAGAGCAGAACGAGACGCAACGTTGAGTCATAGTGGGTCTATAGGGGGGTTCTTAGTACTACAAGTAGTCACAACATGGGAACCAAATGGAAATCAAGGTGCTAACTAGGGTGCCCATGGGGGGTAGGAATTATCATGTAGATGATGATGTGAAAAAGAGAATGATTAATTTTGCAACTTGATAGGATCAAACCTAAGGCTTTGTGACAATAGAGCAGATGGTTGATAGAAAGATGGCGTTTTAGGTAATACCTATCTATATATGTTGGTTTGAGACACATACCTAAAGTTCAATGTATGTTTCCAAAAAACGCTAAATAAAATGTCTCCAAAGTCTTGATAAAAAACACTAATCCAAAAGTTAATAAGTCCAATAAAAACATCTGATAATATCTTGTGTCCAAAACTTCATATTTTTTTTTTTTTTAAAACATGGTACGAAGCATTATGCACCAAATGGCTTATTCAAAGTAGAGCTCAGTGCTAGGCTCAGGACAAGGATCATTATTGTCACTATTGAAATCATATTCCATATTAGGATGGAGTTTCTGATTGGTGTCAATAGATGACGACAAGATCCCTAGATCATTTTTTGAGACCATGCCCCAAGAAGGACAACATTAGCGTAAAGTATCTTTCTCATAAGAAACTAAACACTTAGGATATGATGCCACATAATTCACGTATGGAGGGGTATATTCCACCCAAATACTAGGAACATAAAATGGTGTAGAAAGGTCAAAATGTGAATAATAATGATTATGATCAGATAAAAGTTGATCAATGGTGACAATGTTTCAATTGTCAGGAAAATGCGTCACTCGAAAGAGAGTAGACACTACAACATTCATAGAATATACATAATCAAATCCAAGAAGCATATTGAATTCTAATGGACCATTCACCACTATCGTATCAACCATAACAATATTCCCACCTTACGTGATAGAAAAATGAGGAAGAATATTCAAATATTCACTATGTATTCTATCAAAATTCATCGGTTGACTAGGAGATGACACAAGCTAGAGAAATCCTATAGCTTTCCAATCCAAGGAGGATAAAATTATTACAGAGGTTGTTTCATCTACTATACATTGGTGGATGGTTTTTTAACAAGATTCAACTTTTATTTGGAAAGGAGTTAAGAAGGAAGGTGAGGCTCAACAAGACCATTCCAATCAAAGGAAACACTCTTAGAACTTCGAGGGAGCATGTTCAAGGTGAGTGTGATTCCCCCTTGTTCAAAAGTTTCTAAATTGGAAATGAAGAAAATGTGAGTGAAAGACACATCACTCTCTAAAAGAGGAGTGTGGTCTATTGAAGATTAAATCAATGTGACCACTTCATCAACCAATGGTTGAGTATATTGTTGAGAATCAAAGATGGTTCTAGATTAGAGGATCCTTCCGACATATACCACACTCTATTTATCTATGGAATGAGGGGACATAGATGAGTAAGGTGATCATCCTTGAAAATTGTACAAGGGAACATAGGATTTCATATTTCGCATCTATATTTCTTCGTAGTATCAATTCCCCCAGTGTGACATGTAGTGGTTGGTTTCTTTCCCCCAACATGACTTGCAATGGTTGGTTTCTTATCACTAGTATGACTTGCAGTGACTAGTTCCCCCCCCTCCCAACGTTACTTACAGTAGTTGGTTATTTGTCTCCAGTATGACTGAAAATGACTAGTGATGTGTCTCCAACATGACTTGTAGTGGTTGGTGACTTATCCTTTTGTTTTTTCTTCTTATTCTTCCTCTTTTTATTCCTTTTAGACTTCTGGTTACTAGGAGATGGAATTTTTCTTAAAGAGGAAGAAGGAGGATAAATAGATTTCGTCAAAAAATAATTTTCAAGAGTAGCTGGAACATGTGGAATGGTCATCAACCAAACCAATATCACTACCAAAAATAGAGGAATATTCTAGAAGGACATCAAATGGGCATTAACGTTTCCAAAAGAAGGAAAAACGGAAGAGTCCCCTTTGGGAGGGGTAACTTGGTTGGTGTTCATATATAATTTCCTATCATATGATAGGTATCAAATTCAAAGGGAGTGTTGTGGGGTATGGAAACACTGATCTCCACAAACAATTCCTCCCAATGAAATTGGTATCTCCAAATACATAACTTCCAACAACATTAGGAAAACAACTAGGGGTAGGACCAAACCCAGGGTTAAAATTCCAACCAAAAGGAAAACCACCATTTGGTATCATTGGGATACCTATAGGGTCACCAAAAATAGGTGGGAATCCACTTCCAATAGTAATACTAAGTCCTTTTCCCCCACCAAACACAAACGTGGGCACATGCGATGATGTAATGGGTGTACTAAAAATAGTTTTACTCATGGAAGGAAAGGATATTACTAGCGGCATACCCCAGATCGAATTACTAGATATCAAAGGAATAGGTATGGGAGTACCCATCCCATTAAGTGGTGACAAGGAGGTCGTCATCATGACTTTTCCTAACACAACTGAGGATTTACAAGTCGGTCCTCTCTTGTTGGAATACCCATTAATTCTTTCTATGATATGAGGATCACTAAGGTATGAAACAAAATCACCAAATGATCTATTCACTTGAATGAGTAAAGTTTCTAAGACACTAGAAAATATGTTGATCAACTACAGTAGAAAATTTCTCTTAACCAAGAAGAAAAAAATAACCTATGGCCAACTAGACATAAAATTCACCATAGAGCACACCCCTAGAAAGTAAAAATCAATAAAAAGCAAGCCAATGGATAAAAGAAGCCTTCCAAAAACCAACCCTATGAAGGAAATCAAGTCCCCATAACATTGGATAGAAAATGTGTGAGGAATAGTTACAATAATCCTAACGTGACAACCCTTACCGATGAAAGTACCTTCATGAAGACATGCACTCTCTGGGAGACTGAAGCAAAGGTTTGACATTTGTCCCAGGTACCAAAAACATTTCCCACTTGTAGTCACCTTGTTTAAGTTCCTAGTATAAGCCACTAAGCTTACTACCTCAAAACAAAATGGTCGGGAGAACATTCGTAGGTTGAACCACATGCATGGTTAGGGTAGCTAATCTTGAATATTTGAGAATTTTTTCCTCCCAAAGAGGTAATGGCACTTCTGAAACCCCCATATGTGTATTAGTCCAAGTAATATAACAAACACCAAGACAAGTAGAGAGAAGATATCACTCCACTTGCCCCAGTGCAACCAACTGCTGAACTCCTGTGTTAGAGGAGCTTCCTAACATGCTCGTTGCAACAATGGGTTTTATGCTCGTTAATGAATTTTAAGTTTGGTTTTGCATCCTTATATAATTATCTCTCCAACCTTGCATCAAGGCCCTAAATCTTATTCGATGTTGGTTTGATGAAAAAAGTAAAATCTAATGATTTTTAAATTAAGCATTTTTCCTTATGGTTGTTGATTACTCAAAGGGAATGGATGCAACTTTTAGTGATGTTTGAGACTCTTTCGAAACCCAAAGAAAGACAAATAATGAAAATGAAAGAGATGCAAATTGTTCTTCTCTAATAAAAACTATTTAAGGGAAGGGACAAGAGGTTTCTTTTTCTCAATATAAAACAAGATAGAAAATCACTCATATCCAATGAACCATTGGCTCAAAAAACTTCTGATATGAAATACGAATTTTCCTCTTTTTATATATTTTGAAAAAGAAGAAAAAAACATATGTAAATAATGGACCAACAAATAATGCAAATTAGCAAAGCATGCAAATCAACCACATGTAAATCACCCATGCATGAAAATTAACTATGCATGCAAATCAACCATGCATGCAAATCAAGTACGCATGTGAATCATCCATGCATGAAAATCAACCACACATTAGAATCAACTATGCATGGAAATCAACCATGCATGCAAATCAACTATGCATGAAAATCAATGACAAATGTGAATCAACCATGCATGAAAATCAACCACACATGCAAATAAAACATGCATGCAAATCAACCACACATGAAAATCACCTATGCAAGAAAATCATCCATGCATGTAAATAAACCAAACATACAAATCATCCATGCATGAAAATCAACCACACTTGAAAATCAACTATGAATGCAAATCGATAACACATAAAAATAAACCATGCATGCAAATTAGTCATGCAAGGAAATTAGCACATTAGCAAATCATGCATACGACAAATACAATCAAATAAAATCAACAAGCTAGTAGGCGGATAAAAAATAAATTAGTTGAAAAAAGAAAGAGTCAAGAATACCTGGTATAGATCTAGAAAATTGAACCACATAATGAATGGGGAGGAAGGAGACTACCAACAAATAATTCTTCAGAAAATAGATAAAGCAAAGAAAGTAAGGGAAATTAAAACAAGGGAAAAAACACATATTCATCCCTAGTGGGGTCTCCAATTATGTTAATGGAGATATCCCTCCTATGGATAGGTGGGTTCTCCCTTGGATTTTCCCTTGATCCAAGACAAACAACAATTAGAATGCAATACCAAATTTTCTATATCTACAAGATTCAAGTGTTCTTTATTCTTTGAAATAAATATAAGTACCTGGTTTGACGATTGTCCTTGAGTATTCCTGACTTACACAACTTCAAAGATCTAGATCTAGCTTCCGTGTTCACTTTCTGCACACATCACAAGCAATACCTAAATTAAGCCTTTCAAGCGTTAAAGAAACTTAAATAAATTAAAATCTATTTTATCTTACTCAAGTAAAGAGTAAAAACACCAACATGTAATTGAATGGAAAAAACATGGAAGGGGGAAAGTAGTGTTGATATATATTAAAAAATGAGAACCTTACAATAGTGGTTTGATTACCTTGAGTCCAAAGTTACAACTCTATTTGGCCCTTTCTTTAGCTCTTCCTTCACCCTCACTCTCTTAGATTTCCAACATCGTAAACTTACTCTCAATTCTAAGTTTTTCTCCAAGCACACCTCCTATTGATATTATGGTAGCTTTGGGAGGTATAAACCTCCATTGTGACCTTTGACAAGATTAGAATATTCTAGAAGCAAGAAAAGAAGTGAATGTAACCCTAGAAGAGATGTCAACTAAGAGAGATAATTAATATGAATTAATTAGTACCCAGAATAAGAAGTTGGCCCAGGAAAGTCTGCAAAAGCCAATATAAATATAGGGCACTAGTCCTCACTCTACACACACTTCTCAGAATCGCAAAAAGACACTTGTGCGCACTACAATCTGGCAATCTTGTGTGCAAGTCCTGGAGAAGGTGTTGTCGCTAGTTCTGAAGTCTATTGTTTCTATCTTTCTGGGTTGGACTCTCTGATACACTTTGGTTACTTATTTCTTGGTGCATTAGCCTTTCTTGGATATTGGTTTTCTACCAGGATTCTTCTCTCTATCAAGGTCAAGGTGCTCTAAGGGTGGATTCGGCCTATGGTTAGGTGACAATAGTGATATTGTCTATGGTAAAACGAGCACATTCTAACAAGTTATGGGCCCACACCTCCTTCATTCAGTCTAACTGCTAGAAGGGAGCATAGCCATTAGGATAATAAGCTTGTTGAAGAACTACCTCTAGGGTTTACTAGCAAGAGTAGTTACCAAGACAGTGCCACTAGGGTTACTAGCAGGTGTAGTTGCAGAAACCCTAAAACCCCAATCTAGAACCTTATGATGGAACATCTCACTCAAGAAGAAGGTATTCAAGTGCGCCTTATTCTAGCGCACCTCTTGGCACTCTCACAAGGCAGAAACATCAAAGTTGAAGTTTTGGATCAAAGTGTGACCAATCACCAGTCAACTAAAGTCACGAATGCAAAGACTAGTCATCTACACTACTCAACACTCACATGAACAATTGAAGATGACATGTGGATAATTGACAGTGGAGCTTCTAGGCATATGACGAGAGATCAATCTAGACTCTCAAATCTAAATAAAAAGAATATATCGTACAAGGTATAGTTTGGAGACAAAATCACTTACACAGTCGAAGGATTTGGACAAGTCTTCGTCAAGTTGAAAACTTGTAACAATGTTCATTTGAGCAATGTCTTATATGTACCTAGTTTAGAAAAGAATCCTGTATCCATATCTTTCCTAGAAGACAAAGGAAACATAATAGCTTTCGTAGATGGAAAAGTGTTATCTTGGCACAACGAATCCAGCATAGAGAATGCTAGGATTATTGGAACCCGTAAAGGAAATCTATATAGACTACTAGAAAAAAATGAAGAATCTCTTGTACATGATGAAGTCAATCCCAATGAACTTTGGCACATAAGGTACACTCATATTAACTATCAATCATTACCTTTTCTCAAAAATATGGTTGAAGAAATACCATAATTATAGTCTAGACATGAAGGAATTTGCAAAGGATGTGTTCTTTGAAAGAATATCAAGAAACCATTCCAAAGCAACAACAGTAGATCTAAGGAGATTCTAGATCTAATACATTCATATGTTTGTGTTCTGATTCCATTCAAATATATAGGAGGTTCTCTTTACTGTGTAATCTTCATAGATGATTACTCAAGAAATACTTGGTTATGTCTCTTAAAGACAAAGGACAAAGTATTCAACAAGTTTCAAGAATTCAAAGCAAAGATAGAGAACCTCACAAACAAGAAAATCAATACCTTGAGAACAGATAATGGAGGAGAATACACATCCAAGGAATTCATTGTCTTTTAAAAATCAACAGGGATTAGGAGGGAGTTGATTGTTCCTCATAATCCTCAACATAATGGTGTAGTGGAAAGGAAGAACAGATCTATTGAAGAAATCGTGAAGGCACTACTAAACGATCAAGGTTTATCTATGTTTCTATGGGGAGAAGCAGCCATGACAACAATATATGTTCAAAAGAGAAGTCCTCAACACATATTGAAGGATATGACTCCAGAAGAAGACTTCTCAGGAAAGATACCTAATGTGGAAAATTTAAGAATCTTTGGATGCCCTGTTTACTCTCACATTCCTAAGGACAAAAGGAATAAATTAGAACCCTCGGGAAAGAAGGGCATATTCGCGGGATATAATGAATCATCCAAGGCTTATAGAATCTATATCCTGGAACAACATAACATTGAAGTCAGCAGAGAAGCGACCTTCAATGAAAATATGGCTTTCAATAAATCCATAGAAGAAACTATAGAAGAAGAAGAGTATGAAGAGCCTATTGAAGAAGGCACATCTCTTCCAGAAAACCAGAATGAAGAAAAGGAACAACTTGATCATTTGATGCAACCATGTGAGACTATAGATTCAAACACTGTACCTAAGACCAAGAAATGACCAAGTTGGCTTGAAGATACCCTACAAGAAGAAGAAAGACTAAAATCCCCAAGTGGGACCTTCAGAAAAAGTAAGAAGCCCAAAAGATTCTCCAGATATGAAACATACATGACAAAGATTCTAGATGAAGAACCTACCACGTTTGAAGGGGCAGTTCACAAGAAACAATGGAAAGAAGCCATGACAGAGGAACACCAATCCATCATGAAAAATGATGTATGGGAAATTGTGCCTAGACCTAAATAAAAATCAATAGTAACTTCAAAATGGGTCTATAAGATCAAACATGCAGCAGACGGAAGCATGGACAAATATAAAGAAAGGTTCACAGCCAAAGGTTTCTCCCAGAAGGAGGGAGAAGACTATGATGAAACATTTTCTTTGGTTTCCAAATATACTTCCATTAGAACTATCATGTCTCTTATCGCTTCCATGGGATGGAGTTTAGATCATATGGGTGTAAAGACAGTTTTCCTCAATGGAGCAATCGAAGAAGAAGTATACATTAAACAACCTCAAGGGTTTGAAGTGCATTCTAGAGACACTCATGTTTGTAGACTAAAGAAATATTTATATGGACTCTAGCAAGCTCCAAGAGCTTGGTATGCTAGAATAGACAACTACCTAATGAGACTTGGTTTCTCCAAAATTCATGCAATTACAAATCTTTACTACAAAGTCGTGAACAATGCACATGTGATTCTATTGCTATATGTTGTCGATCTATTCCTAACAGGTGAAGAGTCTCTCATAATCCAGTGCAAAAGAGAACTAGCTTATGAGTTTGATATGAAATATCTTGGTCTCATGCATTATTACTTGGGACTAGAAGTATGGCAGAAGTGTGGTGAAGTATTCCTTGGACAAGGAAAGTATGCAATAAAGATTCTTCATAAGTTTGGAATGATGGATTGCAAATCCATGGACACTCCTATGACCACAGACATAAGAAAAGTAAGAGACTCGGATTCTGATCCAGTAGATCCATCACTATATTGACATTTGATTGGGTCATAGATGTATTTGGTAAATACTCGACCATACATTTGCTTTGTCGTGAACACACTAAGCCAGTTCCAGGTGGAACCTAGACATGAGCATTGGACAACTGCAAATCATGTTCTAAGGTATATCGATGGGATATTAAACTATGGTTTAAGATATACAACATCCAGTGATATACAATTTCATGGATTCACAGATTCAGATTGGGAAGGAAGTGCATAAGACATAAAGAGTACTTCAAGGATGTGTTTCATCTTAGTCTCTGTTATGATATCTCGAGGCAACAGGAAACATAATTTTATCAAACTCAACACAACAGAAGTAGAATATATCACAACATGTGAGGCATGTATAGAAGCAAAATGACTGAGAAAGTTGATTTATGGATTATTTGATCAGGTTCCAGATTCAACCATAATACACTGTGACAATCAAAGTTGTATAAGGCTATCAGAACACCTAGTGTTTCATGAATGGTCGAAACACATTGAGAGAAAATACTACTTTATTCGATATGAAGTCCAGGAAGGATAATCAAAGCTTCAATACATCCCCACAGATGAATAGACGACGGATATCCTGACAGAAGCCTCTGTCCAGAATAAAGTTTGCATATTTTCGAGACAAACTGGGGATCACGGAAATAAGTCCCTTAGCTGAAAGGGAAGAAATGGCTCTCTAGATTGGGAGGGAGAAATGACATATCATCGAATTGAGGAAAGCCATTTTCAAGTTTGAAAAATGGTCCATCTTTGGAAGTTCCTTTCCAGTTCGGAAAGTGTTTTGAGATTTCTGATAGACAGGAATTTTTCAGTTCGAAAAATGGTCCAGATTGAACGGTCATTTTCATAATGAAAATGGTTCAATGGATTGTTGATGTGCCATAGACAACAATTTCCCATTGTGGTTAACATGGGGAATGATCTAGGATAGTCTCTCTTCTTGAAGATCACTCTTAGAAGTGGTCAATAAGACTGGTCCACCTTTCTGGACAATCATTCTTTCAAATATCACACTTGTGAGAAGTTTCAAAGAATGGTGCATTTTGGAGGTTGGTGCAGGACAGTCATTTCCTTAGGAAATGGTCCGGATAGTCATTCCCTAGGGAAGATTCATTCTCTCCAGGTTTCACTTTTTTTACTGTCGGAGGAATGGCGCAGATAGGTGAATGGTCCAGGTTCAGCAATCAAGGACAGGATTTCCCTAGGGCAGACTCATTCTCTCCAGGTTGCACTTTGTTTAGTGCCGAAGGAATGGCCCAGGATAGGGAATGGTCCAGGCTCAGAAATCAGGACATTTATTATTCCTTGCTTGAGAAGAATAGTCCATTTAGCCCATCATTGATGTTCTACTCTGAGGGTAGATGCTCTTCCAGATCTCACAGATATGAGTGGAAGAATGGCCCAGATGACTAATTTTATATCATAACATTGTTTCTATGTAGGTTGATATCAGTTGATATGATTACTATGGATATTGTATGTCTCCAGACAGTAGAAGCATTCTACTATGGTGGATATGTTCCACTGTTTGTGACTATGTGTCACGGATTGAGTAGTAGTGTAGTACTATGGATAAACATAGTTGTGTTCTATCAGTTGACATTGTACCAATTGTCATGGAAATTATCCAGTTGGATAATAATGACGGTGCTCGTGATGCTACTAGTTGAATGGTATGTTTGTGGTCAATACCATTATCAGTTATACCTCCCTATCTAGGAGGGAGTGTTGATATTATGGTAGCTTCAGGAGGTATCAACCTCCATTGTGACCTTTGACAAGATTAGAATATTTTGGGAGCAAGAAAAGAAGTGAATGTAACCCTAGAAGAGATGTCGACTAAGAGAGATAATTAATATGAATTAATTAGTACCCAGAATAAGAAGTCGGCCCAAGCAATTCTTCCAGAGCCAGTATAAATACAGGGCGTCAGTCCTCACTTTACACACACTTCTCAGAATAGTAGAAAGACACTTGTGCGCACTACAATCTATCAATCTTGTGCGCAAGTCCTAGAGAAGGTGTTGCCGCCAGTTCTGAAGTCTATTGTTTTTATCTTTTTGGGTTGGACTCTTTGATCATCTTTGGTTATTTATTTCTTGGTGCATTAGCCTTTCTTAGCTATTGGTTTTCTACTAGGATTCTTCTCTTTGTTAAGGTCAAGGTGCTCGGAGGGTGGCTTCGGCCTATGGTTGGGTGACAATAGTGATATTGTCTATGGTAAAACAAGCACATTCTAACACATCCATGATAAAGAATCTACGAAATATGTCCTCCATGTGATGAGATAATGTGCCATATTTGAGATTCTAGAGCTTACTTAGGACATGCATCAACTGAAACACTAGTAATTTGTCACCTAGTCTTGGTTAATTGTCCATTTAATCCATAGTTGGATAGATGTGCTTAAGTGGAGAGACCTAGACTCATCCATGCATCATGAATTATACCTCATAACCTTATGCACATATGAGGTGCACTCCTGGTGATGATTACAAAGTGGGCATGCAAGACTGGGTGATAATTCCAATATATGCATGGAAGACTAGGCTTCACTAGTGTAACTGAAGAAAGACTTAAGAATAGGTGTGCCCTTGTTTAAGGGAATAATATTCTCATCCAAGGGAGAATATATAATATCCCTAGGCCGAACCCAATTGTGAATGTAAATACAAATGTATGTAAGCTGGTGAGTTGTTTGATATCATTTTTGTATGCACCTTTCATGGCATAGTGCATGCATGTACTGCACAGTAAAATGATGAAGTGTGCACATTCTAGGATACCGCTCGCAACAACTTAAGTGTGCAATATTTTGAGGCCAGGGAGCCTTTGTGTATATGTTATGTTTTATAGGCTAGTGAGCTAGTTATTATAAGCTAGGAGGCTTATGTTGTATTAGGCCAGAGAACCTATATGTTAAAGGCCAATGTGCCTATTTTTGTATATGTCTCATCATTAATATAAAATACATCGATGCACACAGATCGACCATGATAAAAGAGTATGGGGGACTAAACTCCACTAGTTAGGGAAAGGGGGGGATAAAAGTTAATAAAAATGAGCTAAGCTAGGGAGCTTACGCCAAAAAGGAATATTATATTAATATTCCTTAAATCATAAAGTATGGGAAATTATTTTATACTAAGTTCTAAGGATGGGGAAAAGTGGGCCAAAGTACCTCCCAACATGAAAAGTGTCAAGTTGGGGACATGCATACATATAGTTTGGACTTAGTTCATTTCCCATGATTCCTTCCATCATTCGGTCATTCAATGAATAATTCCATCATCATTCACACACTCTTGGAGCTATCTTCCATACCTTCATGTCACTGTACCTGAACTTGTATCCATAGCCATTCATGTTTTTGTACCTGGATTATCTTGGGATCTAGACTGAAGAAGCGGGTTGTCAAGCCTGTGGGATATTTAAGAGGCAGGTTGTCAAGCCCATGAGAAATTTCTCTCCGGGTGAGAGAATTGTTGGGAATTGATTTCCTGAAGGTGATAAACTATAGCTACAGGGCTTTGAGACTTCCTGTTCGGCCTATTGCCGAAGCCTGAAAAGGAAGTGGGGTAGCCAAAGGACTGTTGATCAGATAAGGGACACACTTCCTAGGGTGGGAAAAACATGTGGGGAATGAGGGACTGTAGGCTGTTAGTTTGAGTTGGCACCTGTGACAGAGTCTTTCATGTTGTCTGTGATACATTATCCTAGTTAGGAATCATTTTACCCGGGTGGAGTTTAGTCCCAACTTGGGGGTGACCCACTGTTGAGAGTGATGAGAAGTGTGGTCTAAGGCTAAGAGGTTTGTAGAAGGTATGCACACAGTTGATGATATTCCTACCAAGATAAGTGTCAATTGTGTGATAAATTTACATGTTGCATTATTATTTGCGTGTTTATTTTTATGGGTTTATCATATGTGTGATTATAATTGCATTTATATTTATGGGTATTGCATGTATATGCTATATGTATATGTTTACTATTATTTCAATGTGAATCCATGCATTTACAAAATGTATTTGTATATTTACTTTTTATATATAAAGTTCTGCAAGAGTTCTATGTGTATATATTTTAATTGCATGCAGTTCGAAAAATTTATGTGGCATAGCTCAGCTGGATGATGGGTATGTTACAACATGGTATCATAGAATGAAAGAGTTTTATGGAGTAGCATGGCCTGGCCTGGGTGGTGGGGGATGTTACAGAATATATTGGAACAAGTGAGTATCAAGTGTGCCCTTATCCATGGACTATAGAACATAGGAAAAATGTTGTATTCAGTAAATGTGTAAATGTGCATGTATACTCCAATACCCCTCTTAAGAAGGTCCCACTGGAACCCCAACTCCCACACTCATCATCAAATATCCAATGTAAAATTCCTCCAATGCATCAATTCTACAATGATACTCTGATAGAATATGCCCACCCGATCATCTCAACTCCACTAGATTGAGTCCTCCATGTCATATCACCTCAAATGGACTCAACCCACCATAGAAACACAACTCCAACAATGAGTGTGTCAATGTTCCGATAGACTTTCCATGCCATATCATTGGTATTGTGATGGATGCTTGTCATATCAATCCTGTCCACAAAACTCCATGTGGAATCCATTTTACAAACTTCCCATGTCGAATATGTGGAGATATTTGATCCACTAAAATTTTATGAAAACTAAGAATCACAATTGTGACAACTATATATATTGTTGGTATTGTTACCGCCACTTGGAAGATCAAACCTGTCCACAAATTTCCATGTGGCATCCATTTTCCTCAAAAACATGACAACTTTATATAGTTGTTACAGTTGTGATTCTTAGTTTTGACAATAAATCTCTCCACATCTTCCACATGGTAGGTTTGTACGTCAAAAGTACGACCGTTGGACACATTTGTCGAGGGTGTGATTAAACATTTTCGATGAACATTTAGAATCATGTTCATTGGAAGTCTGTTATTTATTTGTCAATTTTTTTTCAAAGAGACGTCGTAAATTATGTCAAATGTATTAGCGAGTGACCATACCAATATGGATTATCTTGCTCAATATGCTTTGGCTTTGCTAAGACAACTACCTAAATTTGATCTGGACAAATATGGGCCACCAAAAGATCACATCAAGAAATTTATGTTAGCATTCAAGTTAATCAATTCCCAACATGAGGATGTTGTTTGTCATCTTTTCCCATACAATTCAAAAATAAATCTGTTGTACGGTACTTTAGTCTAACTACATGGTCTATTACCAATTGGGAACAATTTGAAACAAATTTATTGACTAATTTTGGAGATGAAAGAACCTCAAATGCATTTTTATTATAACTATCTAGAATCAAAATGGATTCTAAGGAAAGGATAAATAAATTTAACAAAACAATTACGACCATCCTTACTAAGATACCTAAAAACTATAGGCCTTCAATTGATGTTTAAGAGGAATTTTATACATCTGCTTTTCTAGCCTCTATTGCAAGGTTTGTTAAAGATAGAAAGAACACATTAACATGAAATTTTAAAGAATAATTTGATGTGGAGAAAGAAATGATTATTCTTAAAGACAATCATGGTTTGGAAGAAAATAAGCTCACAACCATTTCTAAGAAAACTTTTCCCTTGACCAAACTAAACATTGAAACTAAGGAAAAGGACTCAATTGAAATCTAAAGTTTGCAAAGGATGGAAATAAACTCTCAAATGAAATAATTTATGTAAAGAATGGATATGGACAAGGAACTTCAAAGAAACCATTTCAACCATTCTTTCAAAAACAAAATTCAACTCCTCTTGAATCTCCTTCAACCAATGCAAACTTAGACATAGAGTAATTTTCCATGGAAAATTTCTCATCTCACATGGCTAATCACTCAAGAAAAACTTGTCCTTAGTTCATATAAATGATTGGATTATTTGTCACACCACCACAATTCAATACCTCTAACTAAGGAATTGAGGAAACTATTGAGGAGGTAGAAGAGGAAGAAAAAGAGGTAGAGAAACAAAGAGGAACAACAATGTTGTTGTGGGGTGCTTTACCTAGTGGCCAAGATGAATATGACGAGGAAGAGTAAGTGGTTGAGGAAACACATACCTCCCAATATTCTC
>SNQJ01S0021850.1:32831-60020 GCA_010110895.2 Picea sitchensis | reverse complement strand
GAAGAAAAAGAGGTAGAGAAACAAAGAGGAACAACAATGTTGTTGTGGGGTGCTTTACCTAGTGGCCAAGATGAATATGACGAGGAAGAGTAAGTGGTTGAGGAAACACATACCTCCCAATATTCTCAAAACCCTTACAATTTAAGGAGTAAAGGGACCCGAGATTCAACACCCACTCCCTCCATTTTTGTGAACCCAAAGAAGGCAACCCCTAGTACTTCAAAAGTTTTGTTCTATATTTTACTTATCCCTAACCCAATAAACAACATTGTTGAAGAATTAAAGAGTAAAATATGAAATATTGCAATGTTTCAACTCTATATTTTAACCCAATAGAAAAATATACTTATAGAAACCTTGAATGAACCTACAAAAAACAAACGAAAATCAACAACCATGAAAAAACAAAGTTTGTAACCAACACCATTGGTGCTAAAAAAAAGTCTACAATCAATGCAAGAATCATTGGGAAAAATATGTGTCTTGGACTCCACCTTTCCTATTGACCTTTTATATCTTTAACAAAAACTCCCATAATTTCTTGATTGATTCTAGAGCCCCTTCAGATGTCATGTCGTATTCTGTGTAAGAAATTGAATGTTGTAGTTGTTAAAATATCCGCTCATAATATTCAATTAGATATATCTGAAATAAAGGTGAGTAGTAAACTCAAATATGTACAAATTAAATTATCCTCCAACCCAAAAGTTAACCAAATTAATTATATAATTTTTGTAGATATTCCATAGGATTATGGTTTTCTATTAAGGATTGGTCCCAAACATTGGAAGGTTCCTTTGCTACAAACAAGTCACATCTGTGGCTACCATGTAAGGTACAACAAAAAAAAATTAGGGTGTATTGAGAAAAATACATGAAACACATGGTTATCGATCTTGAGGAAAAACATGAACCATTTTTTTCTCAAATTATATTCTTGGGAATTACTTTTTAGAAACTAATTTTGGAAATTTTATTGCAAAAACTATTGAATCTGATAAAGAATTTGAATCTTTCCATTGCACTCAAATTGATGTGCCTCATTGTAGAATAATGGATTTAGATAATACTAACATCACTAGTTTAGGGGTAGGTACTAATGTTTGGAAATATTATTTTTATGGTTTGAATTTGCAAGGAGCGGGCTCTTGTTGAATCCTAATTGATCCAATAAGTAAGCAATTTTTACTTTCCTACATATTAGAGTTTAAATGTACTAATAATACAATTTAATATGAAGTTCTAATCCAAGGTCTGAGAAAGGCCATGGATGTAAATGCAAGATGCATTCAACTCTTAAGGAATTTAGAGATCATAGTGAGGTGTTGTAGGGGCTAGTCAACTCTATCAACTATGACTAACAATCAACCAAGTCGGACATGAAAGTCAGCCAAATTTCTAGTCAAGTATGTAATTCAGTGGACCTCCTAATCAATTTGATCGACCAAGGTAGTTAAGAAGTTGCAATTCCCCTTTAATTGAAAGAACAAGTAAAAATATGTGAATTTGCGAGATGTATGTTATAGAGAGAAAAAATATTTTATCATAGTATAAAGTGCATATTGTTGGTCTCCCTACTACTTTTTTATTATTTTGTCTCTTTCCTATGTGTGTGCTTGTATACTAGTGCATTGTGTATATTTCTCTATGTGATGAACTACTCATAACATCTGCATACTTCTCTCTAGATTACAACACTGGTTCTATTGCTGGTAGTTCTGAACTTGGTAATGTAAAATAATGCACACATATATGTTGAGCTTGGAAGACATATGTGAGTGGTGGGAGCGCAATATTGATAACTACATAAAAAAAGACACAAGGAGAAATCGACTAACCTTGGTAGAAGTATGGGCACAATTGTTCACAAAAACTCACAAGTGATTCCTTGAAGCTATTCCAGAATAAATATTCAAGTACATCAATCAACCTTCTAATGCGTAATCTTACTCCAGATGAACAATCAATAATAAAAATCACCAATATAGGTAGAACAAACTTGCCTGTGTTTGTCTAGAAAATCGCTCAAGATTATAATGAAGAAGAAGCAATTGAAGACAAAACGTCATTCAATAGAATTAAAGACAAATTTTACACTAATCTTCATGATGGGTTCCTTTGTACTGTAGGATATTTGCTACACAAATTCTTATTATATAAAGGAGTTGGGATTATTGTTCAATATTGACCTCTTATCAACACACAAGCACCCAATTCTAACTAAGAAAAGAAACAACGTGATTGCGAGAACTTTTTTGAAGCTAAGTACAAAGAAACACATGAGCCCTGGGACTTATTTTTATGAAAATGAACATGAAAACCTCAACTAACATCATCAAATTTGAGTAAGTTTGACTATTTATGGGGGGTTAATGATATGTGAGATGCCATAATCATATTTGACCACCCCAGAAAGAGTAATTCTAGAAGAAAGGAGGAAGATAATTGAAAGAGGATATATTCTAGAAGAAGAATCAAAGTGGAAGATTGCACGATGGATGCAGATCCATAAACCATCATCTTCCATTAAAAAATTGGAGTGGAATAAAAGACAGAGGAGGAGAGAAAAATGCATAACAAAATGGATCCTTGGAATTAAAATAGAAAGAAACCCTAGGAATGATAGATTGGAAGAGTGCTTGAGCAGTCTAAATTTGGCATTGGGCAACTAGACTTGGAAATAGAGGCAACCTCGATGGTTCTTGAGAGGAGTAAAAGTCTGTAGTTGGTAGAGGAAAGAATTTTTTCTCTTGAACTAATAGACACAATAGAAAGTATGGATGACAATGATTTAGGAACCCAAATATGTAGATCTCCCATTAAATAAGCTAGTCCTCGTATAAAAGACTTCATCCATCAAAGGTTTCATATAAACCCTTAATCTTCTAATTTGTGGTATAGAAGAGATGAAAATGGAAACATGCATGATAGAAATTTGATCGAAATTCTAGAAACAAATCAAAGTCAACTCGGGATTCAAGAAAAAGACATACTCCTACATCATGGATCTCACTGAATCACCCCGCTATAAATTTACTTATAGAAGAAGAAGAATCACAATCAGTAGATAGTCAAGACAAACCTATGTGTCCCATTGAAAGTTGGTTCATCGAATATATAGACAAAAGTTGTTAGATGGATTTTTCAAGAAGTCTAAATATTAATAGAACACAATCCGACTGAAGTTCAACAATGGATTTTTCCATTTGATTCAATCACTGAGCAATTGACTCCCCAATTCAAAATAAAACCGACTTCTCAGTCAAATTCTCTGATAAATAAACAAATAAAAGATCTTCCTGTAAATTCAAGACCAAAGCCTCCATATAAAGCCAAGATGGGTCTAAATCACATACCCACTTATGAGGGAGATGGGGATCCCAAATGACACTAGTTCATGTGTGAGAAATTTTGGGACACTGCCAATGTTACCGATGGATATAAACATATCGCATAGTTTAGTGTAGTAATATGAGACAAATCACTTACTTGGATCATGAATTTCACTAAAAATAAACCGCGGTCGAAAAAAAATTTAAAAACAACTTCCTTACATTTTTCAAGGCTCAAGACATCAGACACCTAGTAGCACATAAGTTTAAATAAATAAAACAAATCCCAAGAGAAACAATGACTGAGTACAAAAAAATATTCAAATATCTCCTTCGTCAAATACCAAACGTTATTGATGAAAATCTTCTGATTCAGTAGTACATTGCAAGATTATTATAGAAAGTTAGAGCATCGCTAAGAATATATGATATCCAGACGTGTGAAGATGCATTGAAAAATGAACAATGTATCGAAACAGATGATGAAGGGACATCAAATTCCTTGTCATTCAAAATAATATTAGAAGAAAAACTAGATATTGTACAACAATCTTTGAAGAATATGACCATCATACAAAATGAAATCTGGTGCACCATTTGTTCAAACAAAGGGCATACAAAATACCACTAAAAATTTAATGATGCACTAAAAAGAGATATTGATGTTCATTGAATCTAAGTCAAACGTTATTGTGGCATTTGTCAATCTCTAACAAAAAACCACACAAGAGAATATTTGCACTACTTGAAAAATGACAGACCAAAGTGGTCCACATCTACGAAGAAAACAACCAATCAATACAATAATGTCGATTGAATGGGTGAAATAAGTTGAATATTCGTATGATATAACATACATATGAAAATAAACAAAATGATGACCAAGATGGAGATGGAAATGGGTATCAAGGCCGCGGAAGAGGTGGCTATCAAGGAAGACGAGGATATAGAGGAAGAGGATTCAATAGAGGAGGTCGAGGATGTGGTTAGTGGTTGTAATCTTCTATATTACATGGAATTCAAGAAGAGACTGCATTAGGGAAACACATTAAGAATATACATATGTATTCAAGAAGAGAGAGATAATTTAGGGAATTTTAAACAACCTAAGTTTGTATTCCATCTTCATGAGTATTTTTATCCTCCAGAACTAATCATTGTGGATTTATACTTTATTTTATATATTCATATATTATTTACTTTTATTTATTCACTTTATTACTTATACTCATATATTCTTATGCTAATGTCTAAAGTATGATGACAATTACAAGGGCCTAAGATGCCTCCCAACATCTCCCCCACACCAAAATCCCTGCTCATCCCAAGCAAGTGTACAACAACATCCTGAGTCTCTACTCACGCCAAAGTATCCTTACTATGCATCAACCATGCATATTGTTCTACATAGCTAAATTAGTCGCAACAGTTTCCAGCTATATAAGAAGATACATGTATACAAGCTTTGTTCTAGTTGGTTTCAAATGGATCGGAATGAATACATATCACATGTCCCATCTCCTTGATCTCCATGCTTTCAACATTCTCTACCAATAGAAGAGTGTCCACTATTTCATCAACCAAATACAAACTCTATTTCTCACATGAACCATTAGGGCTTCCTCTATTGCTAGATTTAGTTGTTCATTTCCAAACTGAGATTGCTCACATGCTCCAATGATCTTCCACTGCTAGGATTTTTTTTTTTATGGAATCAATGAGGGTATACAACATCAATCGATCATACCATTTCTCTTCTTTCATGGTCACAACCCAAGGAACTATTCTACAACTCTTATACTAGGGCAATCAACCAGTTCAATATTTATTGTGCCATCATCTTGTCTTTTAATCTCTCATGTGTGTGTGTGTATCATCTAATGTCTCTTTCTTGAATGTATTCAATCAATGCTAACATTTCATGATCAATTCTCATCATCAATGTTGTTATCAGACAAATCAGTAGGTGAAGACACTAACAGATCTCCCTAGATCCACCTAGATCTAGAACAAAATAGGACAGGACACGACTCTTTCCCTAAGTTGTAGTCATTGAATCTATTAATGAGAAGGAATAAATGACATACCTTTATGTCACTTCCTTAGGTCTCTGTTGTTCCCGCTTCACTCCGATGCTCTTGTGGCGTTAGGCCCAAGACAACAAAAACCAACCAAAGTGAAGATAGAAAAGTATATTCAATGTCAACTTATGCATATGATCAAGGAGTTATGCTATAAAATAAGAGTGATTTTATGGGAAAGGGACATGCCTTTGTATTATATTAAATGGAAGTAGAAGATACAACCTGATTACCTTGATGTCGCAAGCTTCCTTTAAGTGACCCTTGGTTTCGACACACACACTTTCGCTGCACTTGCATGACAAAGATCCAATTCCTCTTGATAGACCAAATAGAGTCTTCAAGCTTCTGTCCAAGCAAGGTTCTTCACACAATTCTTTCACCAATTCTTTATTCAATCTTTCTTAACCTTTTCCATGAGAAACCTTTCAATATATAGGATAAGGAGGGATGGTTACATGGATGATGATGATCCCACCAAATCTAAGAAGTCAGTAGGATGTCAACCATGCGAATGCCAACTCATTGTCTAGAAGATCCCCTTCTAGAACCTTCGTGACTTCTTCTCCTTTCCAATCTTAAAAATAGGTTCGCACCCTATCTATGGAGTAGACTACAAATAGTTCACACCCTAAGTGTGGGTGGCATGCGAGAATGAGGGATTCACGCACCCTGTAACATAGGCAACCTACGAACTCATCTTAAAAATGTGTTTTTGGAAGAAGACAATAGTCACTTTTCTCAGGAAAAAGTTCCTTGTGGGAGCCCTAACACATCACTTGTAGAGACATCACCAGAGTGATCAAAATCATGTGTAACAGAATGCCCCCCAAAGTATGAGGCTAGAATCTGTGACAACTGAAATACTTTGTAAACTGCGTGTGTGTGTCAGAAACTAGAACTGCACCTAATCAGAAACCTGTAAACAATCAAGCATCTGTAGAATATAATACTAGTTCTAAGGTAGGCATTCCCATGCTCAGATAAAAAATGGATGGAATCACAAATGCAAGTCATGGCCACCAATTATACACCGTGGATCCATGTCATCAAAGTGCTACATAGCCACCAGGAATACACTGTGGATATATGCGGAAAGACTTATTAAGACGACATAGCCACATGACATACAAAGTGGATCTATATGCCGATACAAATCATACATACTCCATCACAACCTGGATCAAAAATATGAGACCCGGGGTCTTCAATTCCCTCACCTAAAAGTGCAAATCTATCCATTCGATTACATGTGTTGAAGTCGAACATGGTAGAAACCACTTGATTACCGGTCATTGATGAAAAACGTTAACAAGTGTGAGGGAAGTCACCATTGATGTCAATGACTCCCAAGGTACCAAAGTACAATCCAAATGAATGCGAATGAATGAGTTGAAGTCGAGCACTCGACGAAATCTCTCGATCAGGGATCAATGATGTGAAACCCCTGTCGAAAGCGAAGATACCTGCCATTAAGGCATGCCGGTTCTAAGGTACTTAATGATTTCTAAGTCTCATTTCTGGATAATGAGTTGGAGTCGATGGAACAAGAGTCATCACAGGAGGGCCTTGATGTATCCCCCATCAATGACACGAAATAAGTAACAAATTTTGAGGATGATACAAAGTAGGAATATGTGTCGAAATGGACACAGGGAAGGCCGACATAGTAAGAATGGACAACTACAGATGGCTGACTCAATAGAGGGCTCGTGTGAACTTCTCTTGAACATATGAATGACATGACCAAGGACTTGGTAGCACTGACTCAAAGACAACCCAATATATGACCTTGTAGCAAGTTGAATGAGAGACAAATGGATTTCCCAACCCAGATTCAAATGATGAATAGAGAGTGTCATGTTCAAGAGCAACGCTTACTGCCATTAATATGAATACGAAAACACATCCCTTTCCAAAATTCCCCCACCATTTGTGGTGAGTACCTCTTTATTTTTATGCAAGCTTGAGGAGGATAACATATGCTTGTTGATGTAAGCTCATCCCTCAGATGATTCCCTCAGAGTATATTTAACGAACCCTAAGAAGGAGTGGTTCAGTCCCATCACAGGTTTGTCGATGTTTGTTTAATGAGTCCAAGGATAGAAAACTCGGGAGTTTTTCATGTTTTGAGAGTCTAAAAAAAAAATAAAGAGAACTCTCCTAGTTCCTTTTTTGTAAATAAGTTCGACGAGACCGAAAAAGTGATAAACTATCGTCCATCGAATGTTTTCTTCAGATACTTTAATGAGCGTGAAGAGAACAAGATCGCTCGAAAATCTTTTCATTTTTATGGAGCGTGAAAAGAGCTTAAAGGATACTCCCTTAGGTTCGTCGTTTTCGTGTTACCATAACAAGTATGAAAAGACAAGAAAAAGCATACTCGGTTACGTTCTCATATATTTTCGAGTGTGAGAACGAACAAAGACTGAGCTCAAGGTTTTTCTAAAAACCCTAAAAAGTAGTCATACATGCGACAAAAAGAAAAAACACACGTACTCCTTCATTTGGACTTCAAAGTTGCTATACCTGTGGAAAACCATACTCACAAGTCTATTAGGCATTAGATTTTATAAGCAAAGCAATATAAAAAATCAATAAAAAATAGTAAAAAGTGAATAAATATGGGTGAAAAGGGCTTTTTACCATTTCATTGTGATTTTGCCAAAACCTTTGCCCAACACACCTCATTTTCCCCCAAATTTATTTGCTCGATTGTGGGAAGCACAAGCAATCATTTGGCGAACCATTTTAGCAAACGAGGTAAGCTCTTGATCCTTTAACTTTTCATGGTTTAGTTTTTTGTTTTTATTGGCAATTTCTTGGGTTCTAAGTCCATTTTAGGGCCCCACTAAGCATTCGAGAATTCTCGTAGGCGGGCCTTGCGGGACCTGTGAGAATCTAAGATTCTCGTAGGTGGTCTTTAGGGAACATGTGAGAATCTCTTGCCATACCAAAGACTCACCTGTGAGGGCCGAAACCTAGATTTTAAAGTTAAGTTTTGCCCAATAAAAATCATGCAAAAGTTTGGAACAAGTTGCTGACTCTTCTCTCATGGCTCTTGTGCAGGTGTTTGACCATCACAATGCTAGAGTGGAAAGAAAGAGAACATGAGGAAGATGATGTTATTTCCAGGAATGACCTAGGTACAGTCGCTGCCCTCCAGGATTGTGGGCTATTGAAATTATTTAGGATTCTGGGCATGAGAGCCCAACTTAGATTGTTGGAATACCTGGTTCATATGTGGGACATGGACCAACATTTATTTCACGTGGGAGTCCATACGTTGACCCTAGATATCGAGGATATCTATTTTCTAACAGGGTTATCATGGCGTGGGTACCATGCTATCTTGACCGATGGTTGAGGCGACAAACTCCCTATGAGTGAGTATTGTTGCCAGTACTATGTTCCCGAGGAAGAAAGAAGAAAGAGTAAGGTTGCTATTTGGGGGGTCCAAGAATTGACCTTGTGAACCATCTTGTTCACTATAACATGCATGGCTAGGAGCGCGGCTCCACACATGGCTCTCCAGAGATACTTTCAATACGCCATAAAGTGCACAGAGCCTCGGGTCTTCAATTGATCGGATGCAGTTCTCCACATTATGAAGAGGCAATTAACAAAGTGCAGAAGGGGTAACTTGAAGCAGTTTGGGTACAGATCACTTTTGGTGTCCTTCTTCCTCGAGAGGGTCCCACTGCTGAGACTACAGGTTGATTGGGGTTTACCGAACCCACAGGATCTAAGGATGTTGAGGTGGTGCAACCTCATGGCTTGACACATAGCAGGGCCCATCATCAAGTATAATGATTCATTTTTTGACTGGTTGCGGCCCCAGATGATGATGATTGATGACTACGCATACGCTGGTTTGGATTTCCGAGGGGATCAGGATTTGGCCCTGCCTGAGGATGCTCAGTGGGGTGATTTAGGTAAGTAGTACACATTTTGTTCTTTTTAAATGTTTTTGCAAGTTTTATCATATGAAATGTTTTTATGCTTGTCCAAGAACTAATCAAAAAATATATTTTTGATGACACAGATGTGGGGCTATATTGACCTCCAGGAACGTCTCCTATTCAACGGCAAGGAGAGGTGGCTCCAGTGCGAGATGGGATGTCGAAGACTACGAGGCAGTGGAGCAGAACTTGGAGGGGTTGACCGCTGACATCCCGGATATGACTATTGGGGAGATCCCTAGATGTTACCAGTGCCATACTGTGGGTGTGTCTGAGTCTATTAGCTAACTAATTTGTAGGGTAGCCCGAGTAGTTGTGTGTTATCATGAGTGTCATCCGTGATGCTATTTTGTAGAAGCCATGGGATTCGTATTTTTGAGATTTTGGTCCTTGGAAAGAAACTTTTTGTAAAAACTTTTGATCGTTATATACATATATACGGCTTCTACCAGCTTATCTTGTGTCGTGTTATACATGTGATGTGTGATTGGTTTATAAATGGCCCAAATGTCTGTCTAACACATAGTTAGCTAATGCATCAATCAATGTATTTAGACATCTAGGAATGTGTTGATACTCAATATAATCAAAATAACGTTCCAAGAGGCGAATTCGTAAATATACCCGTAATAAAGTAGGACTTCGAATAGCATAGACATTACTTAGCTGTAGTACTACTAGCTACGAATCGAGTCGTATAACCAGGTGGTGGATACCAAGCGAAATAACATCAATCAGCAATTCAATGACGACGTTATATTCTTCAATATTATTGGTCACACAGCCAAGGCACACACCTTGCAGACTGAAAAGTTCATTTGTAGGTGCGTAAATTTCCCAAGCAACAAAAGCAAGGTTTTGTGTACTATGACTAGCGCCATCGGTGAAGCCAATGTGGGGTAGTGAAGACTCGGACATCTGGAAACCAAGCACAACATAACATAAGCGGTTGGGGGCAAAGACCAAATAACGAAAAAGAATACTACAGTAACACAGAAAAAGTATGATACAATAAAATACAAGCACTTATGCACAGGTGATCTTAGGCATAGTACTTCTTTAAGTACAACCCATTTCTCGGTTCACTCAAAGGGATACCATCGTAGTCTACCAACTCGTAAGATCCTTTCTCCAAAACTTGTCTGACGATATAAGGACCTCGCCACATGGCTTCAAATTTTTCCGCTCCTAGCATATCCTGATCTTGTTCATAAAGAAGAAATAGATCACCTTCGGAGAAAACGCGTGGCCTAACATGTTTTTCATATTGGGATTTGACGCATTTCTTCTGGGCTTCTATAACTAGGGTGGCATCATGATAGGTTTCGTTTAATTGCATGAGATACAACAGACGTTCTTCTTCGACAGAAGTGTTTGGGAGAAGTTTGACGACTAGTTTTAGGGAGGGTATCTCACATTCTATCGACATGATGGCTTCTAGACCATAAACTAACTGGAATGGTGTAAACCCAGTAGCAGACTTAACTGATTTCTAGTAAGCCCGCAATGCTGAAAACAACATCATGTGACAACTCGTTTTGTGAATCCCTATCATTCATCAAAGCATGGTAATGAGGACCTTGTTTATTGCTTCAACTTGGTCGTTGGCTTGTGGGTAATAGGGTGTTGAGTTTTCATGGCAAAGACCCAACTTTTCAGTGAGTTTAGACATCATGAAGTTTCTAAAGAGGCTACCGTGATCAGTGACGATAGCTCGAGGAACACCAGAATGAGTAATGATGTGATTGAATATGAATAATGTTGCAGTCCTTCCGGTATTGTCGAATGTTGGCATCGCCTTGGCCCATTTCGTAAAATAATCTATGGCTACAATAATGTATCCATGCCCCCCGACCGAGTGAGGGTGACATGTCATGAAATCGATACCCCATTTCGCAAAAGGACCAATGGAGACCACAGGGTGTAGAGGAGCAGGGTGTGATCATATTTTATTGTTGTAGGTTTGGCAGGCATGCCATTTTTGGATGGCAATTATACAATCATTGAATAAAGAAGGCCAAAAATACCCTGCTCATAAGTTCTTCTGGGCAGTAGCATACCCAGACATGTGACCACCACAGGCTCCAAAATGGAAGTCATTGAGTGCTTTCTTGGCTTTGTCAAATGTGAGGCAACGTCGAAAAATGGGGTCAATCCCACGACGATAAAGAGTATCACCAAGGATAATATACTGATGGGCTTGGTAGTGTATTCAATGGTGGTCAGTGCTAGACAAATTGGGCTGGAAAGTTTGGGCCTGGAGATATATGATGATATCTTTCTACCAAAGGTCATCGAAACTAATCAGGAAAAGGGATTCATCAGGTAATGAATCGGCTGCTACATTTTCCGTTTCAGACAAGGGAAGGTCGCATATCAACTCAACAAACACCAAGGATTTCTTGTACTTAGTGCATTTAAATTCTAAGTCAAACTCCTAGAGTATTACGATCCATTTGGAGTACTTTCCCCCTAACAATTGACGTGTAAGAATGTGCTTCATAGGGTTGCAGGCAAAAATTACCATAGTCTTGCGAGAGAGGATATAGTGTTGGAAACGTTGAATAGCCTGGATGGCTACCAAGGCTAGTTTTTCAACATGTAAATATTTTGTTTCGGTAGTCGTGAGACTCTGAATCAAGTAATAAATGACATGGTCGTCATGAGAATCATCCTCCTGGATGAGAACCATAGCGATGGTATAGTCTGAGGCTGCGAGGTAAAGGAAATAATCCCAACTGTAATCAGGTGGGGAGAGTAGTGGGGTATGTGTCAGAGACAGTTTCAAAGCTTCAAAAGCTTTGTTGGCAGTGGTATCCCATATGAACTCAGAACCTTTCTTGACTAGTCGCATAAATCCAAGAGTTAGCTCAGCATAGTTTGGGATGAAACGAAGGAGAAAGTTTGCCTTCCCTTGCAAACTTTGTAACTGGCGAAGTGAGGAAGGAGGAGGGAGATTGAGAATCATCTCGACCTTCAAAGGATCTACCCTAATCCCTTGAAATGAAATAATAAAGCCTAGAAGTCAGTCAGATTCTATGTAGAAAACGCATTTGTGGGGATTCAAGCGTATATGGTAAAACTGACATTGAAGGAAAATGGCGCGGAAGTGTATTGGATGATCTACACAGTGCATTGAGTGAGCAGGTAAGTCATTGAGATATGGCTGAACAATGTGCTTTATATCATGGACAGCGTAAGACATAACATGCTGAAAAGTTGCATCAACATTCCTTAAACTGAAAGGAAGTTTCCGATAGGCAAAAGTGCCCCAAGGACAAATAAAAGCGGTCTTGTGCTGGTCTGCGGGAACGATATTGATTTGATTATATACGAAGAAACCATCCATCAGAGAGAATATTTCACTTCCGGCACAATCATCGATTATCTGGTCAACGAAGGGGGTAGGAAAGTTGTCTTTAGGACAAGCTTTGTTAATGTCCCTATAATCAACGCATACGCAGATTGTGCCTTGTTTCTTGTCAATTGGAACAAGATTGGAAACCCAGTAAGTTAGAGCCAGTGGGTAAATGAAGCAAGCCTTAAGAAGTTTCTCAACTTCAAGCTTGATAGCGGTTGCTTTACGTGGGTGGACCAGACGAAGTCGTTGCCAGATGGGTTTAGCGTCCGGGTATGTCTTAATCTCATGTATCACAATGTCGGGGTCAATACCCGACATTTCTTCATATCTCCAGGCGAAGACGTCACAAAATTCTTGGAAAAGAGACTTGTAGGTGACAACTTCATCATGGGAACACGAAGCTCCAATATGCACATTTTCGACAATTCCAGGTTTTATGGATATGTCGAGGGGGATGGTGGGTGAGATACTACTTAAGTTCCCTTTGTACAATAGATCATGTGTAGACTCGGGAACGGTAGAAATGACGACAACGGTCAACGGGGTTGAGATCCGTTGGTAACCTTTATGGTGTGTTGTTCCAGGAAGAGGATGGAATGATAATGTCCATCGTCCCAAGCGGTGTCTTCCATGGACATAACAGACATAATCATCTCGTCCGTGGGAAAAATGATGCGAAATAGATCTAGAGATAAATCACCAAGAGAGCAGGTAGAAGTGGTTGCCGATTGAATGGCTTGATAAGCGGATTCAACCAGACTCAAAGGCATTTCGTCACCATAATGAAGATGATCGTTAGGGTTGGGTAACATCCATGGGTCGTAAGATGCAGAAGTTCCGTGAAGAGAGGTGGAGATCATGTTGATCGAGGTGGCAAATGGATGTGGGACATCAGATGGTGGCATGGGGAAAGTACCCATTAATGAGGAATCTTTAATAGGACCCACATCGACGTTCTCATATCCAGGGGGGTTTGCAATAAATGACACATTGTTGGTACGTGCATCGGAGTGAAAGAAGGCCAATTGGTCGATGACAACCACTTTTCCTTGATGTGGGAAACGCACGACATGGAAAAGAGTTGACACAGTTGCATGCATGGAATCAATCCAGCTATGGCCAAGTAGAAGGTTGTAATTGAGAGGAGCGTCAAATACCTCCACTTCAACTTGGATCGTTTGTCCTTCTAACATAATAGGCAATGAAGGGAGGAAACCATAAGGCTTAAAACCAGAGCCATTGAAGGCTTTGAGTGTGTTGTGGGATTCAATCAAAGGAGGAGAGTCGATGGCTTTCCAGCAGGTAATAGACATGACACAAGTCAAGGCAACCTCATCAATAACCGTTCTACAAATGTATTTGTCGGAGGCAATAACTTGTATTTGGAAGGCGAGTTGAGGGGGTACCCTTGGAACGTGATTTTCCAAGTAAAAAATTATTAAATTTGTATCTGTGGGGTCGATTCCACCAATAGCTTTCAACAGTGCCTTCCGTTGTATAGGACAACTCTGAAGGACTTTGAGGGATGACATTGAGGACAGTGCTTGGGCCAAATCTTCGACAATACTGTAGTTCTGGGAAACACGTACATGGGGATTGAAAGCTAATTTCAAAACAACACCCTTTGGAGGAGGGAAAATAACTATATCTAGGATTGGTCAGTCGAGATGAAGAGGACCGTTGGTAGGTGGAGTCATGGGAGATGGTTGGACCAACAAAAGAGGTATTGCATCAACCTTCTCTTTGGAGGAAGGATAATCTTTGGCTCGAGTAGTAAGTGTGATGTCATTCTTCTTTGCATCACCTATACACACTAAGACATAGGATGTATTGGAGGGGAACGGTTGGTCGTGAATGACCAATTGGGCCTGTTGTTGAGATGGGAAGGGTTGTGACAAAACGGCCAAAGTGGGGAGTTTCGTGGTCCCTTGAAGGAACTTAGTAACCTTGCCTCATTGTGAAGAATCCTTAGTGTAGTGATCATCACCACAGATAAGACAAGGGTATCGAGATTTGCGCTTATCCCTATCGTCAACAGGCGAGGTTTTGGTTTTCTCAGTTTGCGGATTATTTTTATCCTCCTTGTTCTTACCCTTTCCTTTTTTGGATTTATTTTTGCCGGCGGGGGTAGATTGAACAAAATTTACCTCAGAAGTCTTGCTGGTGGGAGGGGTAGGAGATGGAGAATTTTGAACATTAGAAGAAATGGGTTTGGGGTTGTTGCTAGAGGTCTGGATGAAATGCAGTTGGGCATGGAAAGTGTCGATCACACCGTCGGTTGCATGAGAAGTAGCGAGAGTGGTTGAAGTAGAAAAAGTAGAAGGATGAGGTGTGTCAGGGAGTAAGTCGTAAAGAGTACCTTTTTGTGAGTAAACAAGGTCTAGGTATTGGGCACGACTGATTGACTATTCTTCGGTGACAACTCCACCCATGGCAATGTCATGAGCGATGTCATTCACGAATAATTTCGTGAACCACTCTGCCAGCAACTGATCGGTAAGTTCAAGTTTGATGAGACGTCGTCTCCGTCACCACTCATGAATGTAATCAGAGATATGAGTGGCCTTAGATTGTTTGAAAGAACTCAAAATCTTAGTTCCCATTTTGTAGTGAATCAGTAACTGGTAGTGGGTGAGGAAAGCCATAGCAAGGGTGTTGAAGTTGGTGAAGAAGCCTTGTGGTAATTCTATATACCACTTCGCGACGGAACCTGTGAGGGTTCGCTGAAAAAGGCGTAAACGAATAGAGTCATCCATCAAGGAGTTGGATGAGCACCAGAGGTGAAAAGTCATTACATGATTGTTTAGGTCCTCTCCTGGTTTACCATCGAATTTAGGGATATCGGATGGTAGTTTGGCCGGTATGGTGGGCCATTGAGGAGAGTGACGGATCAGATCATTTAAAATTCTCGACAGATCCAGGAGGTCTAGGGTGGCTAAGAAAGGCAATTGTCTATTCACATGCGGGTAATGGTGGCTTTGGGGAGGGAGTCCCGTCGGTAAACCAGTGGAACCATAAGAAGTTTGCATATAATGCAAAGATCCAAGCAGATTCAGTTTTTGGTGTGGAAGCAAGTAATTCATAGGGTTGTACCCTTGAACAGGGGTGTGGGGTGGAGCATTTGAGCACCAAATAAGATTAGACATACCTGGATAGGGTTGGCTTGTACTAGGGGGTATGACGGAGCTAGCTTGAGGTTGTTGCCCCCCAGTCGAGTGAGGATTATATTGTATAAGATGATTCCAATACTGGGCCAAGGATGGAGGCATGTTTTGTCCATAGGGTGGGGTAGGTGGGGGTTTCCCTCCAATCGGTGGTTGTGTCCTGGTTGGGTTTTGTCCTGCAAAAGGGAGTTGAGTTTGGCCTCCTTAGTGAAATTGTCAACCAACAGGAATCTGGTAATTAGGTGTGAAAGACGATATGGTGCCACTAGGATTAGTGCCTCCAATAGAGGATGGAAGAGTTCCTCTGAAAGGGGGTGGAGGAAGTGTCAGAATGAAACCGGGAAGATGGTGCCGAGAAGGAGTGGAACCGTCAGGAGTCCCGGATGAGATTTGTGTAGGAGCATGAATAGAAGCATTCAACGCATGATATCTAGGTGGAAGTGGTGGGGTGTTTCTGGAAGAAAGCGTTGTGCCAATGGGGGCTTTGCCAACCATTGTAATCCTGGTGTGAGGATTCGTGGTATCTGGGACCATTGTGTAATGGACCGTTTGTAGATGGAGAGTCAAGATGTGGTCAACTAGCGGAGTGTCTGTACCAGGATAATAATATGCAGTAGTAAAAGGTATTGTGCCTAGATTAGATGTTTCGGGCAACTCATGTGTGACAGTGATATCAATGCCTGCTCCTGAGCCAAAGAGATCCCATCTAAAAATTCGAGTAGTCCAAAAAGGATCTTGACCTTCAGGTCCTATGAAAGTTCTGGTTGGTGATCCAGAAGACTGAAAAACTAGATCTCTAGAAGAATTCACTCAAACAATACGTCTCTCAAAGTTGGTAGGAAGTTGGAAGTCCTCTTGAGAATTAGTAATTCAGAACCATTCTAAAGAGTTAGTTCTTTCCACTTGTGGAGTGGCGACGTCTTGGACTTCACTCTGTTGAGGAGAGCCCTCCAGTGAGTTGGTAGGCAAGGGTTGAGAACCTTCCAGATCTTCTAGGGGTAGGCCTTGCATTCTACGTGAACGACATGGAGGGTCAATTGTGGTAGAGTTAGAATATTACAAAGGAAATTTTATGGCCAACTTGGGTAAACAAACAACATGCGCTAGTAAAATCTAGGAAGCAAAACCAAGCAAACAAGACCTTCCAATTCTGAAGTCACTGGTTGGTGATGAAATCCAATGTCACGACGATAAGACAAGAAGGGGATGGGATAGGGTGGAAAAGTTACGTTGACGACATGCTTAACGAACTTACGCCCTGGTGCAAGCTCCCACACATAATCGTGGGTATACCCTCCAAGGAGCCCAAGTGAGTTTGGCCAACATCGATTCTAGGTACCATGAAGACTTGCCCCTTCACAGTCACCTTGTGTAAGACCCTAAGAAGATAGGCTACTAAGGTTACCACCAACAATAATGATGCCTGGGGGAGCAATCGACAGTCTGATCTACACACAAAGGTAGGGTATCTAGCCCGAAATTAGCTTGAGAGGCTTCCACTCATCATTGTGGGTATACCTTCAAGTGAACCCCGTAATACGTGCAATCTCTACACTGATATCAACAAAGAAGGGTGAGTAACTCTGTCAATCTCAATGCAACCTTGGGTTTGACCCTTGTGTGAGAAGAGATTCCTCGGAAAAAATGTTGCAAATGGAGATTGACACTCCTTATCACAAGATACTATTGTGTTTTTTGTGCTTTGGAGAGTGTGTCTCACTGCCTATTCCGAAGCTCTAGCCTAGCTAATGTTGGTGTAAAAGAGTCCTAGAAAAAGTTACTAGTTAAATTTAAAAATTACACAATATTATTAAAGGTTGTTGTTACTCAAAAGGATATGGAAATGAAACCGATGTTGTGTGAGACTCTGACCCAACAATGCATAAATAAGGATGAATGATACAAATTTTTGTTCGATGAATCCTATTTATAGGAGGGAAAGAGGAGTTTTCTGGAACAATGTGAACTACAACGTATGATCTTCTTTGAAATGTAATATCAAACAACCATGAACAATGTAAATTCTCTATTCGTTCTTTTTCAGTACTTGAATGCCAATATTTTCGAATAAAAAGTTTCTTAAAAAAAGAAAATGTCTTTAATTTTTGTTAGAAACCAAACAACAGGGGTGTAACTAAGAAAACAAGCAACCAAGGAAAAAGAAATATACAACAAACACCCAAACCAATCTTTCAATGAAGAGAAAAATAACAAACTCACAAGACCAGTCTCTTCACATGCATATGGATAACAATTTTCCAAGTAATAAGCAATTGAAAAGAACAATTGATCTCAACTTTTAAACTAATCAAAGGCTCCCAACCGAACAAGCACTCATATTTCAAAACCGGAGATTATACCCTTGTTGCGAAAAGGTCAAGAGGTAAAAATTGAGAAAACATGATTAAGAAGAGCTTAATCATTCATGAGATTTGAAGTCAAGAAACATTCAATCACTGGCCAGAGAAGTTCTTCCTAGACACACAAACAAATCTGGGCATCTGAGGACACAAAAGACTTAATCCAAAATTTTTGCTAGTGGGTTCGTAGGCTGGAAGTGTGGTACAGTGTGAGAATCAAGGATTCTCACAGGCTAGACATAGTTAGAATGCGATAACTTCACACTGAACTTAACAACATGATGCGAACTTTGGTAGTTCTCGCAGGCTACAGAAGGGTGCAGTGCGAGAAGGTCTATAATCAAGCAAATTTTGGAAAAAGGACAAAACTTCTGAGGGAACTTTTGGATCCAGGGAGTCTGTAAGGGTCTCCTCAAGACTCATAGATTGATGGGAATGAAAAATGGTAGGTTAAGAGAAAATGGCGAAGAAAAAACCACCAAAAATGGGTTGTTTCCATAGTGGAGTCGCCAATTTTGTTATCGAACAAATCGGTAGGTGCAGACACTAACAGATCTCTCTAGATCCACCATGATCTGGAACAAAACAGGACATGACATGACTCTTTCCCTAAGTTGTAGTCATTGAATCTATTAATGAGAAGAATAAATGACATACCTTTATGTCGCTTCCTTAGGTCTTTGTTGTTCCTGCTTCACTTCGGTGCTCTTGTGACGTCAGGTCCAAGACAACACAAACCAACCAAAGTGAAGATAGCAAAGTATATTCAATGTCAACTTATGCATATGATCAAGGAGTTATGCTATAAAATAAGAGTGATTTTTTGGGAAAGAGACATGTTGCTGTATTATATTATATGAAAGTAGAAGATACAACCTGATTTCCTTGATGTCGCAAGCTTCCTTTCAGTGACCCTTGGTTCCGACACACACACTTGCTCTACACTTGCATGAAGAAGATCCAATTCCTCTTGATAGACCAAATAGAGTCTTCAAGCTTCTGTCCAAGTAGGGTTCTTCACACAATTCTTTCACCAATTCTTCATCCAATCTTGCGTAACCTTTTCCATGAGAAACCTTTCAATATATAGGAGAAGGAGGGATGGTTACATGGATGAGGATGATCCCACCAAATCTGAGAAGTCAGTAGGATGCCAACCATGTGAATGCCAACTCATTGTCTAGAAGATCCCCTTCTAGAACCTTCGTGACTTCTTCTCCTTTCCAAGATTAAAAACAGGTTCACACCCTATCTATGGAGCAGACTGTGAACAGTTTGCACCCTAAGTGTGGGTGGCCTGCGAGAATGAGGATTCTCGCACCCTGTAACATAGGCAGTCTGCGAGCTCATCTTAAAAATGTGTTTTTGGAAGAAGACAACAGTGACTTTTCTTGGGAAAAAAGTCCTTGTGGGAGCCTGAACACATCACTTGTAGAGACATCACCAGAGTGACCAAAATCGTGTGTAACAAATTCTCTCAGCAAGTGCTCAAACCAACTATTGCCAAATTCTCGATCAATGCTATGTCAATGCTTCCATGCCTATATGATTACTACTCAGTCAAATTGGTACTTGGTATACATCTCTGCTCTATTTCCAGATATTCTTCTTCAGGTCTCTAAGAATATATGGAGTCTGAATTTTATATTACATGAAGGAGGACTCTTCTACAACTTAATTCTATGACTATGCATGATCATAACTTGACTGATTGGACATAATGGTTAGACTCTACTATGACTTTTATGACTATTAATAAAACTTAAAAACTCTTTTTGTCAATACCAGGCTCAACTAATTGTTGTCGACTGAGTATCAAATGATGTCATCATGAAACCAATCTTGTTGGCTAGTCACCGACTTACATTACAATGGAAGAGATGATCACATGCCTTTAAGACTCATGTTTAACTCCCTCTTTTATTTAAACTCTGCTTTTAACTTAGATTTTGAAATGACTATAACTCAATGGACTGATAGTTGACTCACTCAATAAATGACATAAAAAAATATTTTTATTTTTGAATTGACTTCCAACTTTCGACTAAGACTCCAATAGACTATTGTCCTTCATGTAACATTTGACATGAGATCCTTTACAAAATATCAAATAGTTTTATGATACACCATACTTTAACACTCTTACACTATTACATTGAGATCCTTGAAACCTTCATGACTTCGAATGCAATACACAAGGAAAAATAGTGGAAGTGTACCCAAGTTTCCTAAAATTCTTAGAATGTATGACCGATGAAGTTGGTGTTCCTTCATATTTTTCAACAAGATTTATGCAAAGATCGGTTTCCATATAGAAAATGCAAGGATTGAGATTGAAGATATACAAATCGAGCTACCATTACAGTTTCAAGCATTAATTAAGAACACTCGATTCCACTTTGGTCCCATAAAGATAAGACTTGAATTGTATTTGTATATAAAACACTTAGGAAATAAATTCCCAACCGACTTCTCTCTTAAGTTGGTTCTACAATCTTTTTTTCATCTTTGTTAATTTTTATTTTCTTATTTTTCTTCTTAGATTCTTAGTTAGAGATGGTCAATACTTTTGTGAGACATATGAGAAACACATTGATTTCTGGTCGAGTATAAAATACCAAACTTGGCTACATCAAAATAATGTCTAGTCGATGGCATTAGTTGGTTTCAATGAAAGATCACATAAGTTGATGGTTCATTTAGTTGGATCCATCGACCAGGGTAGCACTTAGTTGATTCTCCACCAGCATCGACTACCCTAGCTAGTAGGTCGACCATTAGTCAGATGGATCAACTACTGTTGGATTCTATATAGGACCAAATTCACTTACTTCGTCAATCTCCAATCAAAAGGAATGCATTCTAGCAGTCAGAATCGACTCTTCAGATTTCTCATAGTTGTAAACCAACCTATCACGACTCGATGCAGTGGAAACATTCATAAACAAACTCTAGACAAACGTAGCAAAATATTTCAAATATTCTTGAAATTCCTCCTTATTCAAGGAAAATCCTCGTACAACAAAGAAAATAAAGGAAGGCATCATTGATGAATCAAAACCCTAACCTTGAAACCAAATTAAATAAAAATCGCCTCCTTCATGGAACAAAAACCAAAGCCCCAACCATTTTTTCCTTTTCAATGTCATCGTGGATGTTGTAGGCTTTCAAGAACATTTGAAAAACCCAGCAACCGTCCACCGTCATAGAAAATGGTGGTGTGAGAGCGAAGTTTGTGGAAAATTTAGCATGCCGAGACATGCAATTTATCAGTGGCGTCATCTAGGTTTATCCATCTGCATTTTCCCATCTTTTTGTATGCTCAACTATGCATGCACAAGAAAATAGATGTTTTAATGTTAAGAGAGAAGCATATTCGAAAATCTCTTAGTGCTCTCATATGTCTCACCATGTATCCAGAAGATAAGGAGAAGATATGTCAAGTCTATGAAGTCCAGGATTAACATGGATGAATTGATTTCAATAAGTCTTGTTTCCTATTTTGTGTGGTCGATTAAACCAGACTTCATATCATCAACTACATTTTTTTTCGATCTGATCGAATGGATCGACCAATAGATAGATGGTTCGAGTTTCGATCATTATTCAAATTCTCAAAGTCTTTGTTCGTCGACTCCAACATTGGGCTTCAACAGATCGACATACTTCGTAAATCAGTCAATTAAAATATCATTATCTTGTATTTCTTATGATACATTGTTTTACTCTTTTCTAAATCATAATTCAAAGCACCAACATTAGATCTATTGTATTTACATTCATTTATTTTCTTGATTGGCTGAATTGTTGTGTTGTGTTTTGGTCACGTTGCATGGGTTGATATGGTGTAAATCCATACAAGCCTACAATTATAAGTCGGCCAACATGTTGAACTCAATATCTCGTAATCGACCAGCAAAAAGGGTCTAGTCAATCTCTGCAACATCACAAACTTTACATATCCAACATCTTGTTTGTGAAAACTGATATTCAATTGAGCAACATCCACGATCATCCAAGTAACATACATGAGCAATCAACTATGTAAAAACTTTCACCCGACATCACTATTCCGCGAGCATCTTCAGTATATGAGATTGCATATTTTTCATTTCCCTCTACCATTATCGATTACATGACATTCAAGAAGAGGCTACATTAGGGAAACACATCAAGAACACACATGTACTCAAGAAGAAGAGAGATAATTCATTGAAGGTTAACGAACCAAGTTTTTATTATATATTTATGAGTATTTATACATTGGAGAGAGGGTTGGAGTGGTTGTACCCATTTTAACTAATCATTCTTTAGGTTCATTTATCCTTTATTACATATATTCATATATTATTTACTTGGATTTACTCACTTTATCACATATACTCATACATTATTATGCTAATGTCTAATGTATGATGACAATTACAAGGAACTAAGAGGCCTCCCAATAATCGGGGTCGATTTTATTGCTTCAATTGTTGCAAAAACAACCATATTAACCTCGACTACCCCATTAAAGATATAACCAACTTAAAATTTTGTAATATATGTGGAGTAGGTGATCACTCAATTGAATATTGTCCAATATTTTTAGAAAAGTGATAAATAAAAGAAATGTAAATCTATTATATATTGTGACAAAACAAGAAGTTCTCACCAAGAATATTCATGTCATCACAAGGTTGAGAGCGGGTCGAGATAACTACATGTACACAAAATCACCAAATCGACAATCAAGGAATCAAATATCCTACCCAAATCTGGATCAAGAGGAGATACTAATGTTGGAAGCACTAAACATTTTCAAGAATATCGATCATGATAAAGCGAGTGGTAGTAGGGGAAGGCAACATAGTACATCAACTACTAAAGACGCTTTCTTAGATGAGTTATTATATCTCTAAAAGGAGAAGTAGTTAGTTGATTGACTAATCGATTTATTAAACATTATGAGGGAATATAAGGAATATTAATGACCATACAAAAGCCTTTGACGACTATCACAAGAGAAACACATCACCGACTATGACCCCAAGTCAATCTTGAAATCAACAGGTACATGGTTCGACATGTTGTTCTCAACTTCATTTCCCAAGTTAACATTCTTCCCCATGTTGCATGGACAAAACTTGGAAGACACTCATTGGCTACCATAATGAATTACTTGCAGCTAGAGGATCAAAGATTTATCGAACCAATCAGAACAATTAAAATTGTAAAAATGCATATAATGGGAATTCTGACATTGGTTGACTTTGAGGTGGTCGACTTGGTTGAGGGAATCCTTGCATACCCCGCATTAGTAGGCTGACTTTGGGGTCGAAACATGAAAGAAATTGCCTCTCTTGAAAGAGATAGGATCAATCTCAAAGGAAATGGTAGGAAGATCATAATGCCTCTCGACTTGAAAGAAGGAAAACCATAGGTTGAAACATGGGATGAAGACTAGGAAGCTCGACATCTATATCAAGTCATGAATGAAGAAAAATATAACATTGAACCAAATGAATAGGACAAATCTTAGTCGGTTCACCATTGTCCATTGGGGAAAACTCCGACATAGAAATATATAATTGGAAAATGGATAAGTATGAGTCGAATGCAAAAGAGTGTTGGTCAATAGAAGAAATACCAATAAAAATATCTCAAACATGCTTCTCTATCATAGCAGTACCGATTGTATAAAAAAAACAAAAAACAAACACCAACTCTCATTTCGATTGACTTGAAAACAATCCCTCCACTATGGTTCAATGAGAGAAGTCCTCCATTGGCCCATGTTGATGAAATCTCAAAAGCAATGGGAGAGCACGGTCGGGTACAAAGTCTTGTTGAAACTTTCAATGACCATGCCACTCGTTGGCGGGAGACATGCCACTCTATTAAAGACATGGACCATATCCAGAACATACTTTTGTTGACTCATAAAATTTCCAACTGTCCACCTTCTTGCAAAAAGTTGTAAGGCATTATTTTTTTTATTTTTTATCTATCTATGATATATAAATATTTAAGTATAGGTGGGAACGTCTAGGAAAAAGTATGAATGTTTAATTTCAATTGTTTTTGAAGATTGAATGGTTACTACTCAATTGAAGAAAAACTCTTGTCTACCTTTCATATGGCATTGGTTACTTCTATGTCCTAATTATGAGTTTGTCACAAAAGAGAGATGATTCTTCTCATAAACTTCAAATAAACTTCCATCTTAAATGATGTTCATAAAAATATTAAGAGGAGGTCACAAAAACGGTTATGGAGAAACTCAAGGTTATTTTGTTTACAATTGATATGTCTCAACAACACATTTGTCATGAGTTTGGTATTTGGCTGGTTAAATGGAACATTTTAAAAGTAAAAAAGGGTTCATTGTGCAAATGTTGTGCATCGTATATATTTCATCACNAACTCAAGGTTATTTTGTTTACAATTGATATGTCTCAACAACACATTTGTCATGAGTTTGGTATTTGGCTGGTTAAATGGAACATTTTAAAAGTAAAAAAGGGTTCATTGTGCAAATGTTGTGCATCGTATATATTTCATCACATGTATCAAAACTTTGATACTATCCAAATGTATCACATTCATATGGTAATTGTTTGGTTGTATAGTTGAGGGTGCCGCGTTGAAGTTAAAAGGTATGAAATTCCTGAACATAGTGCATATGGTATGAATCAATGGTGACATCACATGGAACTTACCACTTTTTTTACCTTTCTTCTATCATTTAGATTGAATTTTAGATACCTGTTGTGTTATTTTATGACAATGAATGTGGGATAGAGTTTGATAAATTCTGGTCATCGTTTGAATTAAAATTAATTTATGGTGTGGTGACATGGTTATGGGGCACATGATAATTGGCATACCTAGCATGGTTATTTGGCATATGGTTGGTTGATTGATATTAGTGGAAGTGTGATTTAGATTAAAAGTTAACGTGTTAATAATTTTTGGGGAACGTGAGGTCTCATGCATTCAATGCATGGGACACTGACAATTTGTTGAGTTTTTCATCCTTGAATGTTTTGGCATTTCATTTTGGTCATTTGAGTTTGGAGCTTTGGAACAACAGAGCTATCCAAGATTTAGGTGTAGCTATTATTGACACTGTAACTCATCTTTTTCAAAAAAAAACAAAAACTTAAGGAAGGCATGTAACATTAGCTTGTATCCATCAAATGCATGTTGTTATTTGCAGTAATAATTTGGAAAAAATATCTATTTGATATATGGATGAGTATGTTTTTTTTTCATGGACTCATTCTATTGTATATCTTCGTCTATCAATTTCATTATTTTTTGTGTATTAGTAAACAATGAGATATTTTAAAAGCACCTTTATTCTCTATATGATTCAAGACTTAGCCTCCAAGGTTTTACCTTTGTGCATATTTTTCACTACAGTTTATTGGTTCTAGACTATTGTTGTGAACTACTTTCACTGGTTTTAGTTGACCATACATTACAAAAGGTTTCCTAAAATTTTTGTCTTCACATTTGATTTTTTGTTGACCCTACTACAAACACTTTTCCTCTAAGATGGTGTGTCCTCTAGTCACATTACTTCACGGTCTTGTATGATATATAAACACCCCTATCCGTAGCCCGAAAAATATGGGTTTTGTTTCTTTGTCTGTTCAACAACTTTGCATTTATTTCACAAAAAAAAATGCTAGTCGTTGGCCAGGGTCAATTTATTCTTCAAATATAAGAGTGTTCTTTATCCAATTTTGAACCCTCGTTTTTCATTTCCATCTCATGGTTTTAGTTGATGTCACACAAGCTCGAGTTGTTGAAGGTTTTAAATATTTTGATTTAGTCAATACCTCGATTTTTGATAACAAAAAATGTTAAGATTTGACTTGAATCGATGGGGTCCTCTGTTATTGATTATACCTCGCTTATTTCAAGAAGCTTACAATGGTAAAGTCTTAATTAAATAAATTATGAACCCTCGTTGTTCGAATATATATGGTCATGGCATAAATTATATCCATGATGTATTCAATGATTGTTTAAAATAGATCTTGATGGATTGCAGTTTGTATATTATGTTTTGAAAGGAAAATGGAAAGCTATTCAAACAGAGTTAGATTTGATGTATTCGATACTTTTCTAAGAAAGGCACATAAATCATATTTGGAATATATTTTTCGGGTGTTAGATATGGTTTTTAATGGCTTCTTTAGATTGAAAAAAGGATACACTGATTGATTGAGAACTGCAATATTTTGTTTTGTACACACAAGACCAAACCCCTTCATATTACCACTTTACATACGTCAATCCTTGATCCCCAATTCCATTTATCATTTTAGAAATGTAATTTGTTCCCCCGCTTTGTATAAAATTAAATATTGTCTTCATCATTTTGATATTGATATATGACAACATAGGCATATTTTAGACAATAATTTTTTTGATCGAAGACATACTTTGAAAAGATATACTCCATGGCCATTATGTTTGATAGACATTATTTGGATTGTTCAAGGATAATTCCCTCATGCTCACATTTTTCACAAGTCATTTCCAGCTTCCAAATTTCATTTTCATTTTGGTCCAAATTTCTTCCCCCTAATACATGAACAATTCTTTCATAATGAAAGATTAGCAGTGGTGAATAAAAGTTTGGCATGCCATGTATGAACTGATGGTTGACAAATAGTTGGATTTTGCAGTATGGTTGATTATGGATGTAATATTTTTTTGAACACATGCTATTATTTTCCTTACCATTGACTCATTTTTCTTACATTAAAAAATCCCGTCATATTCCTAAATCACATTGAAATTACCATGTTCTTAAGTAATAATTACTTGAGTGAGATGATGAAGTGATTCATAGAAAGAATGACAGTTTGGTTTTCCCTATATGTTCTTGGTTGCTTGCCTGATTGTTTGTTATCAGCTAGAGCTATTT
>SNQJ01S0021850.1:5942-32821 GCA_010110895.2 Picea sitchensis | reverse complement strand
TGGAGATCGATTAGGATACGATGAACTTGTGAATACCACAATAAATGGATTTGCCTCCTCTTGGGACCCATTTTTTCAAGGGATTTGCGCCAGAAGAAGATTTCCCAAATTTGACAACTTGTAGACATACTATACCCATGAAGAGTCTAGGTTGATATCCAAGTCACAGAAGACTAATGATGATGAAAATCAAGCACCTACTACCCAAGTAAAGAAGAGAAAGGAAATAGAAGAATGAAATTCCAAGAAGTCTAAGAGACCATGTTACAAGAAGGATGCATCAAAGATCAGATGCTACAACTGTAAGGAAATGGGACACTATGTTGCACAAGGTCCTCTCAAATGAGAAAAAGGAAAGAAGAAGCACCATGAACATACAAAAGATATTGAAGAGCAAAATTCAAAGGATGAAGATTTTTTTTCTATCTAGTAGTGCTTCCAAGCACATGACCATGAAGTAGAAGAAACAATAAAAGGCAACTCAAGAAAGAAAACAACAACTAGTCTCTAGGTTTTCATATCAAAGTTTGAAATTCTATATTGTTGTAGCTTAAGTAAGCATTATACCTAGAATAAAATTATTTAGAGTTCTATTATTGTTATTTCTATCAAAAGTTTAGGTACAATTGAATATTTATGGTACAATTACCTTTAAGTAAATGCTCATTGTTTAGTATTAATGATGCACTTGTCTGCAAGATGAAATTGATTTCCTATAGGAAATGTTCTTGGTTATTGACCATTCCATGAAGGTTACCATGGAGATGTTGTTCTTGTCTCTTGTTCCGAGTAGGTCACAGGTGATAGCTCTGAGAAGGAGCTATGATGACGATTGCAGGAGGAAACTTGTTAGATGGTCTCTATTCGAGAAATGAAGTAGACTATCCAAACATAGATTTGTGTACATGATTGTACACATCCATGTAATGAAAGAAGGAGGATGAAGTCATAATATTCTTGATAGAAGAGAACTCTCATGGGATACAAGAGTATCACATATGGAGATTGATTGTAAGGTGAAGAAGGCCCTAAAGATGACCATACATGTATCTCTAGTTTATTTGATCACTCTTCAAATCATCAGGAAGAGTCAATAGAGCTAGAAGGGCCTACCCAGAAAAGATGTAGTGAAATCAGGTGGCTCCAGAGATCATATAGACTCAGAGGGAGTCAATATTTAGAGGGAGCATGTAGACTCGGAGTGAGACTAATATCAAAGAGATTTAGTGGCTTAGAGACTTTCATTCGGAAAGTATTCATCCTCATACTCGGATGAGAGAGAGAGATGTCTTCCATGACTAGCAGACAAGTGTTATTCGTTGAGGAGGCTATATTGAATATTCATAGCTTTCGAGGAGATATGAGACCTCCTAGGAGGATTCCCTTGTTTCAGTGAAGCCAGTTAGAAAGACAGGGATATGGATTTTTCCTTGGTTCCAAGACCATAAGGGAAGTCGATGATGACTTCCAAGTTGATCTACAAGATCAAGCATATTGTAGAAGGAAACAAAGATATGTACAAATCTTGATTTGTGGCTAGAGGATGCTCCCACTAAGAGGGAGAAGACGAGACACTTGCTCCAATATCCAGATTAAGTATACATAGATCAACCACAAGATACATGAGAAGGAGTCTCATGCCTGCAGATTGAAAAAGGATTTGTATGTGCCTAAGCAGGCACCAAGGGTATGATATGGCAAATCATATAGTTATTTGATGAGCTTGGGGATTGTTTCCCATTGATCCTATATGTGGATGACATGTTTCTAATAGGATATGAGAAGCTCATAGTTAGGTGAAATAGGGATCTCACTTCAGAATTCAAGATGAAGGATCTAGGTCTGATGCATTACTTCTTGGGATTAGAGGTGTGGCAGAGATCAAATGTGATTTTCCCTAGAAAAGGAAAATATATTTCTGAGATCCTACAAAGATTCAGGATGATGGACTACAATTCCAAATCCCCACCTATGTCGATAAATATGAAGCTCTTGAGTGATTCATCTTCAAATTTGGCAGATCCCATGTGTATAGACAACTGATTGGATCCTTGATGTACCTAGTTAACACCAGGCCAGACATATGTTTTGCAATGAATTATTTGATTCAGTACATGTTTGAGTCTAGACATGTACAATGGATAACAACAAAACATGTGTTGAGGTACCTACATGGTACAATTGGATATGGATTGAGAGATGTCGCAAAAAAAGAAGTGAAGTTGCAGGGATATACAAACTCTCACTAGGCAGGGAGTGTAGTGGATCAAAATAGTACTTTTGGATGTTGTTTTTGTTTGGAATCAGTGTGATATCATTGTTAAGCAGGAAGCACTTGTCAGTGGAACCCAGTACAACAAAGGCATAGTATATAACAACCAGTATTGCAATCCGTGAAGTAGTGTGGTTTCATAAGTTCTTGCAAGAATTCATCCGAGATATGATGCAGAAGGGAGCAATGAAGCTCCAACACACATCCACATATGATTATATTGCATCCAAGGCAATGGAAATATGAGTAGCATCAGGAAGACATTCCCCCAGATTGGTCATTATGATTTGACCAAAGAAGAATGATATATTCACTCATAGGATTATCCATGTTGATTTGGCTAGTGGTGAATGGCCCAGACACAGTCTTTCTCCTATTAGTCATGTTGATTTGAATAGGAATGAAAAAGGCTCGAGGTGATCTAGAAACAATCTTGATGCAGAATATCCACCCTTGGTAAGAAGGAGGTGTGTTGTTTATTCTCATGTTGGCTAACCCCTCTGGCCAAGGGTTCCCTAGATCAGTCATGTGAGGTGACTAAGGGGGTAATGCACTGTCGGACCTGATGAGAGAAGAAACATCACACACATAGTCATTAGGAATATGAGAGTATCTTCATGCTACTAGATAAGACTATAACTATGGATGATAGCATTTTGTAGTAGTTGTGTGCTACTAGTTGATTGTTGTATAGTTATAGATACATTGACTATGATTACGGACGATGGCATATTGTAGTAATTGTGTTTTACTAGATGATTGTTGCATAATCATAGGTATGAATATGGTCGATGGCATTGTAGTAGTTGTGCGCTACTAGCTAATTGTTGCATAGTCATATAGATCCTAACTATGGTTGATGGCATTGTAGTAGTTGTGTGCTACTAGCTAATTGCTCCATAGTCATGTAGATGAAAAATTATGATTATGGCTAGGGGAATATTGTAGTGGCTATGTGCCACTAGTTGATTGTTGCATAATCATAGAGACTTTTGTACTGCATGGTGATAGCTTGTGTAGCTATTATTTGATTGCAGTGGAGACTATGTATCTCTGGATAGTAGTTGTGTGCTACTAGGAGTGGTTGTGCACCACTGGATAGTAGTTATATACTACTATGGATCAACACAGTCATGTTATACTGGATGGCATTGTAGTAGTTGTGTGGTACTAGATTATTTCCATGGACACTACCAGATCATTTTGAGAGTAGTTGTGTGCTACTTGATTGAAGATATGATGACATATTATTTGAGCTATTGATGGCATTGTGATAGTTGTGTGCTACCAACTAATTGTAGAGTAGTCAGTGGAATACTAGATGAAGACATCATGAAAGATACCTCCCTAGCTAAAAGAGAATGTTGATGTTTTGTAGTTGTAGGAGGATCTTAACCTCTTAGACGACCTCTCTCAAATGCAAAGAAGATTCTGAAAGAAAGAGATCCATTGGATAGATGTTGAAACACCCCAAAAGAGAAGTTGACCCAAATGAATTAAAGTAATGAAGTGGCACCTTTCGAGATAATAATTCGGCCCAGTATAGTGGGCTGGAAGAATATAAATAAAGGATATATTGGCTCATATGTTCACTCACTCACACTCTCATCCACCTAGAAGCAAGGTACAATTTTGGAGAAGGTGACGTAGTAGTTGCAGTGACCCAATTTCTTCTTGTTTAGTATTTTAGTATATCTCTCTTGTGCAATACTCCTTGAGGAGGTGCACTACCTTGGTATAGAGATTTTTATGTAGTTGTGGTGGTGTTTCTGGTTGAGCTAGCCTTTGAGATAGGGTTTATCTGTTTTGGACTTGCTTTGTGAACAAAATCTATGTTGTTGGGTTTTCCCCCCATTTGGGGTTTTCCTAGGATAATTCTCTTGTTTTCATTTGTCTATATTTATGGTGACATTTATCAGTATATGATAAACAATAAATGATAAAGAATTACAGGAACACTACTTCTCTATAATTAAAGAAACACTAACACTTAAGATTTCCCAACTGGTCCAGGAAATTTCACAGACATGTTGATGCATTTGACATTGTCGTTATATCAGTTCTAGAAAAACCCTACAATGATATGATTGACCACCCAATTGGTTTTGCTAGTCAAAAACTCAACAAAGAAGACCAAAACTACTCAATGACAAAGAGAGGGATCTTCTATGATTTTTTCTCTAAAACAATTTAGACATTATCTTTTGGAAAATCCTTTCATGTTCTTTACTGACCACCAAGACTTAAAATATTCGGTAAATAAATCAATACATCAAAGCAGGATATGTTGTTTTCTACTATTGTTCCAAGAATTTGACTTCGACATAGTCGTTCAACCTAGTTAAAAGAATGCCAACCTAGATCATCTATCCATACTTGAAATAGGAGAAGAACTGACAGGGATAGATGACGACCTACCCAATGCTCATTTCTTCTGATTCGAGTCCACCCTTAAGGATTTACTAGAAATAGTAAAATTTTTGGAGGAAGGGAGGGCCCCTGAAGATATTTATGAAAGCAAGAAGGAGTTTCTAACAATAAAAGCAACACCATTCACCCTCATGAATGGATAATTATACAAACTAGGACTGTATGCTATATTAAGGAGATGCACTCTAGAACATGAAAGATAAAATATAATATACAAAGATCGCGTTGGCCCCACAGGAGGCCACTACCAAGCCAACACCACAATGCGAAAGATTATTTAGAAATGCCTTTAGTGGCCGGCTCTACACAAGTATTGTCAAGTGAAAGTAAAAAAAGGTGACATTTTTCAGCAAATGGGTCAACCTCTATGGAAAAATGAGATTCCCTTACACTCGGTAAACCCTAGTTTACCATTTGAAATTTGGGAAATTGAATTTGTTGGCCCATTCCCAAAGAGAGTGAAAATAAGATGTGCTAAATAGATCATCACTGTAGTCGAGTATTTAACAAAATGATCTAAGGTAGAACCAGTCGAGTCATGTATGATGGAGAATACAACAAAATTCATATATGAAAATACTTGGATGAACCCTAAGCATAATCAACGATCAAGGAACTCACTTTGTTAATGGGACAATCCAAATACTATTGAATAAATTCCTAATCAACCATAAGAAGACATCGACCTGTCATCTCCAGGATAATGGTGCAATCATATCCTTTAACAAGACTCTTCACAAAGGTATAAAAATGATTTGTGGAATTGAGAGAGATGATTGGGATGTAAAGGTCCTTGCAGTACTTTGGGATTACATGACTGCGTATAAAATGTTGATCGGTCACACACATTTTAATATTGTATATGTTCAAGAAGTTCTAATTGCATTACACTTTTGTGTTGGAGATACTTCACATACACCTAGGATTTATTTTTCCTAAGGTTTTCCCAATGTTTATTAGTCATTATCCAGTCTCCTATAGTTTAGGGAGAATATTCTCTTAAGTTTAAACTTTAGTTTGATCAGTTGAGTGGAGTTTAGATGCCACATTGGGATCATCACCATGCAACATTGGAATCATCACCAACTAATGCACATTGTCCTTGGGATTATCACCAGTCTAGCACATTAATCATGATTCCCTTATCTCCTCCTCACTTCACTCTTTTTCAGTCAGTTAACTAAAGACCGAGGGACTAGTTAACTCAAACTAGGTGGCAGTTCACTCCCGTAACTACCTGAGAGACTATACTAGGTGCAAGTTTACTCCCATAACTGTTGGTGTGTCTAGATCATTCTAGACCACCACTATGGCACATTGTCTTCTCCTCCAGTGCGCATTATTTGAGTTATACAAAGTATATCATGTGTAAATTATCATTCATTCATTTGGTTAATGAGAATTCTTCCATTCTTTCTCTTCTGCTTCTCTTTTCTCATATTTTATCTGCAAATTGTGTATGTCATTTTCTAGCTAGATCTATTATGTGTAGGTTCAACACATTTACATGCTATCAGATTCGATGGTATTCTAGGGAAAATACACACCATATTATTTTTGTAGGTGTCAAAGATTGAAGACAACGAAAAAATGGAATTTCCAAAAGAATTCATTCTTACATCGTACAATTTCTTTGCATGGAAGGAGAATATGATAATGCATATTCAAGGTAGAGGATTATACAGGCTAACTATGAACACAGAGATTGAACCCAATCAGCCATAGAAAAATCCACATATCTAAATCGAATGGATGAAGCATTTGGAGCTATTTGCAGTCTCATTTCTCTTGAACTCCTCTTCCACATGTCCTCCTGTAAAATCCCCAATGAAGCCTAGACCACCATGAAAGGGATTTTTGGAAAATAGGATGAGATGAGGGGGCACATTCTTGAGTTGGAAATGCTCACTTTGGATTTAAAAACCTTCGACAATCTCCAATATTTATTTACCAAATATAAGGATTTGTTGTCGCAACTCAAGCCTTGTGTGGTTGATAAATCTAAGGAGGAGAAACAAATGGTTCTTACCATTCTCTCAAAACTTGATCCTGAATAATCAGTTTTTGTATCTATGTTTTATTCAGTTAGGCTCACCTCTAGAGCCACCTAGACAATGCCCTTTCTTGAGGCCTTTATTGAGTCTTTGACAATGTAACACCCCGATTTTAACCCTTATGAACTAGAATGTATTATGTAATCGTGACTTAGGCTGGCGAGCCGATAAAGTTGAAAAGGGGCTAGAGTGCCTAGGAAATGTAATAATTCATATACATTAATAACATAAACCATTGGTTGAAAGATAGACAAGGACAAAACAAATAGAGGCTATGATTCCACAAGAGAGGGGGCTTAAGGGGCTAAGTCTTTTTATTATATTGTATTTACCCATAATAGATTTTATGGAGAAAACAGGGTTACATGAGCTTCTTGGGAAGAAGGCCATGTGGTTCTTGTTTTCATGTAATTATATAAACCCTATCTGTGGGTTGTTTGGGGGTGGCTCTTGGTTAATCATTTCATTTTAGAAATCCTCATTTTACTCTTGCTAAATTCGTGTGCTCNGGGGGGGAGCATGGAAACAAATGGACGGAAGAGGAGAGACATTTATATATGGTTGTAATAGATTAATGATCATTCCAAGATGGAATGGATTCCTGTGTGCATGAGATTAATGAAAATTATGAAAGAACTATCCACAATTGAGAATCCATGGTGTTTCCAATAGGGAGATTTCCTTACCAGTAGCACTGAAGCCTTGGAGATAAATTGAACATCCTGAGGGATTGCATGGCAGAGAAAGGTGTTCATTTGTTTGGGTTGTGCAGGCCGAGGGGGAAAGAGAGCTGGAAATTTTGATTTGTTATGTGGTTGGGAAACCTAAGAGCTAGTTAGCCACCTATTGTGTGTTTTAGATTTGGACTAGGACCCATCCTTGTGGATTCATAGCCCTGGCTCTCGGGTGACCTATTGTTCATAGTAAAAAAACAACAATGTCTATGCTTGGGAGAAACGTCCTTGGTTTGTAGCTAGTTGGTGAATCTTTACTTGCGAAGAGAATTTCTCTCTATGTTTTATGTATAATTTATATTCTGATGTGTATCTAATTATCTATGAGATATGTATTTATAATGTGCATGTCTATGTGTTATTTTATGTGCACAACATGATGTTTATTTCTTTTATGTTGGAGCATGGATATTGAACTCTGCATGTGAATATTTCATTCCTTTTACTTAATTAGAAATATATTAGATTATGAATTAAGTTAAGAAGTGATTGTGAAGTGGCATAGCCCGACCTGGGGGTGGTTGGGTATGTTACAGATTGGTATCATATCTTCAAGTTTAAACACCAGACTGATATGGGATGGAATTGTAGACAGCATATTATGGCTTAAAATGGATACGTCCTTATGATCTTAAAGCTCAGGAGAGATAGTGTTGCAGAGATTGCATAGAAGCCAAAGTGTTGTGCAGAAAGAGATCCTTTGTAAAGGATCATAGAATCATGGTCATCCCTTTTGGATCTCAAGAGAAATCAGAGCGGTTGATCGAAGCCAAGAAAGAGATGGAAAAAATCTAGAACTTCGTAGCTTCGGTGATTATGGGAGACAAGGTAGAAGCATGAAAAAGGTTGAAGTCATGAAGTCCCACTAACTGTCTGATTTGATAGGAAGTTCGGGTGAAATATCTGCCATTGATCATGGTCATCCGACATTTACCACTTTGGAAAGTTTAACTCCAAGAGAATCAAACCATTTTAGAACTGTTATAACTCGGAGTCCTAGAGCACCAAAGTCCTGAATTTTCGTCGACTGTTAGATCGAGGGAAGGACTTAGGGAATAATATTGATTGTAGGATCTAGAAATGGTGAAAGAATAGAGTAAACGGTAGTGATAATCGATGGTAAGCGGTCATCACCACTTTATGAAGGCTTTGGTAGGTGTAACTCCGGGGAAATTTGAACAACTCTAGAGTTTTAAACTAGAGTCTCAGAGGCCCGAAATCCCAAAATCCCATCGATCGTTAGATCCAGGGAAGATGATGGGAGTAATGTAGGTTGTCAGATCTGGATAAAAGATGGTGGAATGTCCATTTGATTGATGATGTGGCATAGGCCACGTGGAAGGGGTTCTATGTGGGGACACGTGTCACTCAAATTCAGTACCTTTTGGACCCCAACCTGTTCATTTTTTTGTGACACGTGGCACACATGCCATGGATCCAAGTCACCATAAGTGATTTCAACATGGCATGTCATCTCCAATAGTATGGCCTCCAAGGGTGTCCAATGTCTCTACCAAGAAAAGTGTCGAAGACCGAAGTCATGAATTCACATAGACTGTCGATCTAAGATCCCTTCGAGACTTTTCTTACTTGTTAGATCAAGCAATGGAAGGATGGCGTAAGCACTTCGACAAATATGACTTCGGGGGAGTTGAATGACTAAAGAGTTGTAATGTACTGAATTCCTAGAGCACTGAAGTCTCTAACTAATTAAGGACCATCCATCCCAATGCTTGATTAAGTCCTAGACATCATATTGAATAGTTGAAGGATAGGGTAAGTGCTTCGATGGGTAAAACTTTGGGGGAGTTGAATGACTTGAGAATTGTAATGTCCCGAAGTCTCGGAGCACTGAAGTCCTGAAATAATTAAAGACCGTCCATCCTAGTGCCTAATTAAGTCATGTTCATTGATCTTGTTGAAGCCTCCAGATGGGGTGGGATGGTCTAGTCAACGGGAGATTAAATCTTGACCATCTAATATGCTAATGGAGATAATAGAAGGGTTTCATCAAAGTTTTACTTTGGGAGAAGTGGAAGGTTGAAAAGGGATAATATATGAAGGTCATAGTTTGGGGAATTGGTCCTAGCATCGGTATCATGATAAGGTAAAGGGGTCAATTACAATCGCAAAGGGCCTAGAAGTAACCAAGCCCTCAGACATTTTGTTCAAACAAGCTCCTATGTAGAAGAATACAAAGGAAGGTGATAAATAGTTAATAAGCCCATGGTTGCAAGCCATGGTCACATGGAAAGTGGTTTGAAGGAAGCGCCTATGCATAATTCAAATTATGTACTAGTTAAAGGAGTTGTGGAATATTTCAACATGATCCTGTGGGAAAACAAGAGAAAAGGGGTTGAAAGTGATTCCTTTCGGGAAGCCATAAATTTTAGCTCAGATATCGAATTAAGGAAATATTATAGTCATTGGAAAGATGATTCAGAGGAGAATAACATGAAATTGTTATAATTTGGAAAATGATGATATATTTCTTCATGAATTAAGTAGAAAGAGTACCTGTAGCATTAATTGGCAGATTTCTAAAATATGTAATTCTAACAAAAATGGTTGCTTGCAGATTTGGTAGTATTAGAGATTTAACTGGATAAATTCTAGTCTAGGATTGGATATCATATTCATGGAAGCATGACAGATATTGTAGAAGTTGGTTGAGGAAATAAGGAACTACATGGAAAGTAATGGAAAGTGGATAAATAACTCAAGAATAGTGGAACAAAAGTATTAGTCAACAACTACAAGATCTAAATGAATTGCAAATACAAAAGAAAGAATCCTCACATAAGACATGAAGCTAGTGTTGGCATGTTTCTAGGAAGAGTGTGCTTGTCATTGATGGCAAGATCAGAGTGTGCATTGATGGAAAAACAGGAACAACGTAAGCTCAGGTGAAGAAGAAAACAATATGCAGAGATCAAAGCTCATGAGAGATATCATTCTGAGATGTGAAAACGATATCCCATACATCAAGGCTCACAGAAGAATTAAATCTCGTGGCTTTTGACACTTAGATATTTGAGAAAGCCAAAGCCCAAAAGGAGGAGTGACAGTGGTCATTGTATCACCAATCCCGAATACCTGATGTCCGTTAGATTAGAGTCTAGTGACGAGAGGAAGCACATAGGAGAAGTACAGATCTGATCCGTTGGATATAAATGTGGAGGGCCAACAAACCTTGGATATAGTATAACTATGAAGAGGATAAGGCTGAGAGCCATCCTCCAACTCTGCGAAATGTGAAATCATGATAAGATCTAAACTGTTTGGATCCAGAGGACATGTGGTGAGAGATCAACATTTCGATGACTCATGAACTGGAAAAGTCAAAGGTAAGAGTTGTAGGAACTCGCGAAATGAGAAGTCCTGATAGAATATGGACCGTTGGATCATAGAGGGTTGTGGGCCATTGATATAGAGAATTTCATATATCGGGAGTTGGAAGAGTCAAGGTTGTACCACGTTCAAACACCCGACACACGAAGTCACGATTTGATCACAACCGTCGATCAAAGGAAGAACGAGGATCATTGATTCAAGAAGGAAAAATGGTATACCACGTTAGTAGACCATGTTAGCAAGGACAGGTTGTAGACTATGTCAGCAAGGATACATGGCACAATAAAAAAATGACAAGTTTCAATTTGATTCGACATTTTAGGTACGTGGAAATCACAAATCTGAGTGACTTGTGGACTCTGCTCGGCTCATGACACTTCATCGAGTGATGCAAGAGTTACATCACTCTGGGAAATTTGATTCGAGAGTTTTACCACCAGTACTTTCCCAAAGACCCGAAGTCTTGAAGGCCGAAGTCCCAGAGCGAAGGATAGACATTGGATTAAATATGACACGCGTCAGTGGATTGTCAACTACAGAAAAAATCAAAGGAAGGATGAACGAAATTTTGAGAATTGAAACTTCCGAAGGCTGGACTCACAGAGGAGATATTGATCATAGAATCAGGGAGACAGGTGTCTGCAAATCATCATCTCTAGGAAATCTTTGTAAGGAAGAAACAAATTTGAAATCTTAGGAATGCGAAGTTTCGTCAGTGGTCAGATCAATTTCAAGTGGAAGGATAGGATAAGCTAGAAAGGATGCATCACAAAAATATCGAGCCGTCAATCTAAGATCCTGATCAAACGAACAACATTCACTCCGGATATAAAGATACGAGGAGTTTACACTCAGGAAAGCTTGAGATTTGAAATCTTCGGAATGCAAAGTTCCATCAGTCGTCAGATCAATTTCAAGTAGAAGGACAATATAAGCTAGCAAAGATGCATCGCAAATAGATTGGAACCGTCCGTTCAAGAGCATCGTCAAGATCATAAGATTGATGGCCGTGCTCCATTGTGGAGCCAGAAGATGCTCAGGCCTTAATTTTTCGTAAGCGGGCCCGAATCGAAACCACAATTTTGGAGAAATGACACATGAAGGCTCATGGTGAATTGCGGGTCGAAAAGAAGTTTGGTCCAAACCACCTTTGGATGTGCTTGCAATATCTTGGTCACATGAATCTCATATCCCAAGGTCATATTGTGAAATGGATCTAGCGCTCACTAGACAGAAATCGGGAAGCGCCTTTTTGAATAAGCACTTGGTCACTGTTGATGGTCATGTGAAGGAAGGGACTAGAAGCCAAAGAAGCCATAGTTGACCGGATGTAACTAACATAGAAGACGAAGAGTCTCTAATGTGAGAGAAGATAAGGAATCTCAGCATAACACCTAGTGATTATGAATGCATGGAGCTAACCGCCAGGGATGACGAAGAGTTTCCATGATGATCCGACATAAGACTCGACATGAAAAATGTATGTAGAATAGAGAAGTGAAGTTATTATGTTGTCGATCTATGCAGAAGTAAGAAAGAGATACAATGAACAAATTTTAGGGAAAAATAGTGATGTTGTAAAGAGAATGTAGAGGCATTGTGCAGAGCATGTTGTGGTGCACATAGAATATAAAACGTAGAACAAAGAAGAGATGGTGGAAGTTGTTGAGTGTGATTCATGCAGGTAGAAGCATGCTGTGTGCAGGAGATGAAGCACACAGAAGAGGCATGGTGCATAGAATGTAAATAAGACACAGAGCATAAAGTGAAAAATAATCAAGGAACATAAATGCATATCTGAGAGAAGAACAGAAAGCACAACAGACGCGAAGAGAGAGACACTGATGCAGGCAGAGAAAAGTAGTGTAGCAGAACAATGATTAGACTTGTAAGCCATAGATAAATTTTGTATCACTGTGATAAATTCAAGAAAGAAAATATTTATATTTCAGGGTGGTAGGGAGGTGCTAGGGAGGATTGGTGTCCTCATAGTTTCAAGTGGGTGCTTGAACACAGGGAGTTGTAGCTTCTGTCTCGTTGCAACCAAAAAAACTAGGGTGGTAGGGTGGTGCAATAGAGAACTATTTTTCTATGTTATACAGGTCGGTGCTTGTGTGATTGGAAGTTGGTGCTTCCATCCAGTTGGTGTTGAAACACTTAGGGAGTTGGTGATTCCTTCTAGTGGGCGCTAAAGAAACCAGGGAGTTGATGCTTCCTTCTAGTGGGTGCTAGAGAAATCAGAGAGTTGGTGCTCTCAACAAGTTGCAGCTTGCAAAACAGAGGTGGTAGCCTCACAATGAGTTGGGGCTCATAAGAATGATAATGTAAATAAAATAAAGATTACTTATCATATCAAGAAGAAGAAGTTTTTCCCTTTATGGGTTTCCTCAGGACATATCTATCTCTATGTATTTGATGTGTGTGATTGATGTTTAATATTCTATTGCTTACTTCCCTGAATCATTGTGATCATCATTGAGTGTTCTATGAATAGTTTAAAATTGGTATAATTGTTTAAGCACAGTAACAACTAATTCACCCCCCCCTCTCAGTTGTCCAACAATTGGTATCAGAGTGGGTTCCTTTTATTTAAAGGTAGATCAATAAGCTTAAACATGCCAAGCCATGAAGGAACTTCAACCAATAAGGCTCCTCTATTCAATGGAACAAACTTTGCCTTCTGGAAAGTTAATATGAGAACCTACATAATGGCTTTAGGTGCAGATGTCTAGGAAGTGGTAGAGACTGATTATGTAAAGCAATTTTTACTATCTAATAAGGATGACTGGCTAGAATTCAGCTTCAATGCTAAGGATATGAATGCTATTCTGAGTGGGCTTGTAGAAGCAAAGTTTGTAAACATTATGCACTTAGATACTACCAAAGAAATGTGGGACAAACTCATTAGTAGTTATGAAGGTAATGAGAAGGTAAAGGAAGCCAAGATTCAAACCTAAAGATTATAGTTTGAACAACTAAATATGAAAGATGATGAAACTATTGGGAAGTACTTTCTTAGAATTGAATAACTAGTAAATTCCATGAAGAGTCTTGGTGAGAAGTTTGAAGACATAGTTTTAGTCCAAAATATTTTAGGATCTTTGCCAAATAGGTTCAACCCAGAGGTATCTTCTATAGAATAACTTAATGATCTAAAAACTCTTCCTTTTAACAACTTCTAGGAACATTGACTGCATATGAAATGAGGATAGGTAAAGATAAATCCACCTCTAGAGAAGCATCATTAAAAGTTGATAAGAATGAGGATTATAAGCCTAATGAAATTGAAGCAAAATTTTCGAGAAGACTAAAGAAAGGATCAGGCAAGTTCCAAGGAAAATTGCCCTTCAATTTTTTTAACTGTGGAAAGATAGGTCACTTTGCATCTAAGTGTCCACACAAGAAGCAGGATCAAAATTCTGAAGGTGAAAAGAAGTTCAAACCCAATAGATTTGGTAAAAATAAAATTTTATGTGTAAACAATGATGACTCTTCAGAAGGCACAAATAGTGACTCCTCGTGTGAAGATAAGGTTAATGAATTCATGCTTATGGCCCAAGAGGACCATGATAATAAAATAACATTAAGTAATGTTGATGATGAAGAAGTAGTGGTTGACTTGGAAGTAGAACTGGTTAGTGATCTAGAAGAAATTGCTAAACTCGGATCTAAGAAGAAAAAGAAAAAACAATTGTTGATATAGTCTTATAAAGAAAATAAAGAACCTAATGAAGACTTTTCCCTGCTAAAAGTGGAATTTGAAGAGGCAAAGAAAATAGAGGACATTTTGAAACAACAGTTATAAGAAAAGAAGGAAAGATGCGAAGCCTTGGAAGAAGAGGTAGTAAACACCATAAAATATATGAAGAAGTTTAAAACATTGTATCTTCAAAACCTTCCAAGCATTAAAGCCACAACATAACTAAATGAACTTCTGAGCAAACAAATATCTCTGTTTTTGAAGATTTGTTTAGGTTATGTAAATGGTTCAAGTAGCAAACAACCAGAAAGCAAAGAGCTAGTAAATATGATCAAGTTCCAAGTCAGCAAACAATCAGACCATGAGAGTACTCTGTCACCTAAAGATAATAAAGACAAGATGATCCCTGATAAAAAACAAATAGATTAGAATATGGAGCAACACATGCCAAGGAGAAGGCCATCCTTCAGGTACCAAAATTTCTTTCATGGCTACTATTTTTGTTGTTCTAATTTTGGTCATAAGATTGTAAACTGTCAAATTAAGTTTAGAGACATGCAACTAAAGAGGTCATGAAAAAGAAAATATTTACAACATAGAAATAAGCATCCAATGGATAGACAACATAACACCAATCACTTTGACCTACTGAACAATGACCTCGAATGTTATAACTGTCATAACTTTGGCCACAAAGCTGGAAACTTCCATTTGAAGAAGTACAAGGCAGATCCAAGGATAAATCCTTTAGATAGAAATGTCAGCACATGGAAAAAGAAAGAAAGTGAAAAATGTGGTCTAGTACTTTCATCTCAAAAACAAAAAGACCCCTAGTATATAGACAATGGATTTCCCAAGCACATGACTAGAGACAAGGATAAGTTTATGTCTATAAGTAAAAGAAAAACAAGAAATGTAACCCTTGGAAATCATGAACCAGGTAAAATCTAGGGTAAAGGGATGGTGAGTTTGAGTAATGGTAAAGGAAAAGCCCAGGATGTTCTTCTTGTAGATGGGACGAAACATAATTTGCTCAGTTTAAGTCAAATGTGTGACAGAGGATGTGAAGTGGTTTTCACTTCCAAGGATTGTAAGATAAAGTTTGTAAACTCAAGACAAGTGGTGGATAAAGGCCTAAGGACAGAAAATAATTTATATGTGCTGAAAGAAGATAAAGAAGAGTGTCATATAAGAAAACATGATGAAAGACGGTTATGGCATAAGAGACTTGGACATCTAAACTTTGACGACTTAATCAAGATAAAAAATCTCGAGGCAGTAAAAGATCTTCCAAGAATATCAAAGCCACAAGACTCTGTGTGTAAACCCTTCCAAGTAGGAAAGTGAACTAGGACACAGTTTAAATCCAAGAGCTCTACTTCAACAGAGAAACCACTCCAATTAGTTCATATGGATTTATGTGGACCATCAAGACAAGAAGGAACAACTACTTTATGTTGATCATCGATGATTACTCCAGACTTACTTGGGTTGATTTTCTCAAAGAAAAAGTTGAAGCATTTGAGAAATTTAAAATATTTAAGTCTTTAACTGAGAATCAAACATGTAAGAGGTTAAAGGAAGTAAGATCAGACAGAGGAGGAGAATTTATGTCAAGTGATTTCAAGGAATTCTATGATAAACATGGGCTCAATAGAGAATACACAATCCCTTGAACTCCACAACAAAATGGAGTAGTTGAGAGGCAAAACAAAATAGTTTAGCAAATGGCTAGGTCAATGATGAATGAGAAGAACATTGGTCAAACCTACTGGGTAGAATAAATACACACAACAATCCATATTCTTAATAAATATCACCTCAGACCACACATTGACAAGACACCTTATGAACTATGGCATGGAAGATCTGCTACAATCAAACACTTCAAAGTCTTTGGGAGTAAGTGCTACATAAAGAATAATAATGAGAACCTTAGCAAGTATGATGGAAGCGATGATGAAGGTATATTCTTAGGGTATGCTACAAATAGTAAATGATACAGATGCTATAATAAGAGGCTGCATAAATTGGTTGATTCTATTGACATAAAAGTTGATGAAGGAGTCCCAGTAAGAGAGGTGAACAACACTGAATCAACAACATAGGATATAGGTGAAGTTGAAGATGAACAAGTCCAAGAATCAAAACAAGAATACTTTGAGTTAGATGAAGATGCAAATACTCGAAAAAACTCAAATCAGTAGACAACATCAAATTCTTCCTCCAAAACTACTCAAAATAATGATCCCGCAAGTCAGATAATTGGTGAGAAAGACAAAGGTGTACAAACCAAGAGAAGGATAATCAAAAACATCGAGCGATCACAGATAGCCTTCATATCCATGGTGGAACCCAAGAACTTCAATGAAGCCAATGAAGATGTAAACTGGTTAAAATCTATGAATGAGGAACTAGACCAAATTGAAAAGAATGACACTTGGGAACTCGTTCCTAGGCCAACAAATAAAAATGTAATAGGAAACAAGTGGGTCTACAAAAATAAGATGAATGAGAAAGGAAATATTGTAAGAAATAAGGTTAGATTGGTCTACAAAGGATATGCTCAAATAGAAGGACTGGACTTTGATGAAACATTTACGCTTGTAGAAAGATTAGAAAATATTATAATGTTTCTTGCCTATGCTTGTTATAAACAGTTTAAATTCTACCAAATGGATGTCAAGTCATCTTTTCTAAATGGAKATCTAAAAGAAGAAGTCTATATGGAACAAACAAAGGGTTTCCAACTGTCAGATAACCCTGACTTTGTCTAGAAGATGAAGAAATCCTTATATGGGTTCAAACAAGCTCCTCATGCCTGGTATCACAAACTAGATACGTATGTACAAGACAAAGGGTTCAAGAGAGGAACAATTGACAACAATTTATATATCAAAACAGAGGGTAATGATCTGCTCATTGTGTTGGTCTATTTTGATGACATCATCTTCGGTAGTAATAATGCTTCATTGGTAAAATGGTTTGCTTCTACCATGCAGTCTAAATTTCAAATGTCTATGATAGGGGAACAATCATTTTTTATTGGACTACAAATTACTCAGAGGTTTGAAGGAATATTTCTTTCTCAAGAAAAATGTCCAAGAGAAATGTTGAAAAGGTTTCAAATGGAATATTTTAAACCTATGAGTACACCTATGGTAACTGGATGTAAGTTAAGCAAGGATGATGACTCATCTGATGTTGATCAGAGTTCATATAGGTTTATGATAAACATCCTATTGTACATCACAACATTCATCTAGACATAATGCATGATGCTGGATTGGTAGGAAGGTATCAGGTCAAACCTGAATAGAGTCATTTGTTAGCTGTCAAAAGAATATTCAGATACTTGAAAGGAACAATGGACTATAGCCTATGGTATCCTAGGAATCATAATTTTCAACTATCAGTCTATTCAGATGTTGATTGGGCTAACTGCGTGGATGAAAGGAAAAGCACGAGTGGAGGTGCATTCTTCTTAGGAGATTACCTTGTATCATGGTTGATCAAGAAGCAAGGTTCCATTTCCTTATCAACTACAGAAGATGGATACATTGCATTTTCCACATGCTATACCCAAGTATTGTGGATGATTCAGAAACTTGCATACTTGGAGGTAAAATGTACTGCACTGATCCCAATTCATTATGATAATACTAGTGAAATATGTCTGTCAAAGAACCCTGTGTTTCGCTCCAAGACCAAGAATATACCCATCAAGTATCACTTCTTGAGGGAACAGGTGACCAACACTGTTGTGTCTTTGCATTATATTCCATCCAAAGATCATATTGTTCATATCTTCACTAAACCACTTGTAAAATCTTAGTTTGAGTATCTACACAAAAATTTGGGCATGACCCCATTATCAACCTAAGAGGGTCCATCCTATCAGGGGGAGTATGTATTGGTTGAATATATGATACCTCCGACAAGTACTGCAACAGCTCAGGGGGAGCATGTTTTCTTTGACATTGATGTCAAAGGGGGAGAAACTAAGTGCTCTGGATGCTATAGTTGGAGGTCCAAACATATTAGCAAAGTCATTTAGGTTTTCCATCAATGCCAAAGGGGGAGATTGTTGGCATGTTTATAGGAAAAGTGTGCTTGTCATTGATGGAAAGATCAGAGTGTGCATTGTTGGAGAAAAAAGAATAGCGTAAGCTTAGGTGAAGAAGCAAGCAATATGCAGAGGTCAAAGCTCAGGAGAGATAGCGTTCTAAGATGCATAGATGAGATCCCGTACATCAAGGCTCGTAGAAGAATCAAAGGTTGTGGCTTTTGACACTTAGATATTTGAGAAAACCAAAGCTCAGAAGGAGGAGCGACAGTGGTCGTTGGATCACCAATCTCGAATACCTGATGTCTGTTAGATTAGAGTCTAGTGACTAGAGGAAGCACAAAGGAGACGTACAAATCTGATCCATTGGATCTGAGTGTCGAGGACCAACAACCATCGAATCTAGTATAAGTGTAAAGAGGATAAGGCCGAGATCCATCCTTCAACTCCGCTAAATGTGAAATCGCGATAAGATCTGAATTGATCTGATCCAGAGGACACGTGGTGAGAGATCATCATTTCACTAACTTGTGAACTGGAAAAGTCAAAGGTAAGGGTTGTAGGAACTCACGAAACATGAAGTCTCGATAAAATATGGATCGTTAGATCACATAGGGATATGGGTCGTTGATATAGAGTATTTCAGATATCGAGAGTTGGAAGAGTCAGGGTTGGATCACGTTCAAAAACTCGACACGCGAAGTCATAATTTGATCATGGTCATCGATAAAAGGGAGAGCAAGGACCATTGATTCGAGGAGGAAAAATGAAATACCACGTTAGCAAGGACAAGTGGCATATTACGTCAGCAAGGACATGTGGTGCAATCATACAATGACAAGTGTCAAGTTGATTCAACATTTCAGGTACATGGAAATCACAAATCTGAGTGACTTGTGGCAGCTGCTCAGCTCATGAAACGTCATCGAGTGATGCTAGAGTTACATGACTCTGAGAGTTTTTCTTTGGGAGTTTTACCAAGAGTACTCACCCAAATACCCAAAGTCCCAGAGCAAAGGATAGTCATTGGATTAAAGAGGACACACGTCAATGGATTGTCAACTCTGGAAAAAAGAAAAGGAAGGATGAACGAAAGTTTGAAAATTGAAATTCCCAAAGGATGAACTCACAGAGGAGATCCTGATCATAGAATCAGGGAGATAGGTGTCTACAGATCATCATCTCTGGGAAATTTTTGTACAGAATAAATGAAAGTTTGATATTTGAAATCTCTGGAATGCGAAGTTCCATGAGCCATCGGATTAATTTCGAGTGGAAGGATAGGATAAGCTAGAAAAGATACATCGTAGAAAGATCAAGTCATCAATCTAATATCTTGATCGAACGAACAAAATTCACTCCGGATATAAAGATACAAGGAGTTTACACTCAGGAAAGTTTGATATTTGAAATCTTTGGAATGTGAAGTTTCGTCAGCCATCAGATCAGTTTCTAGTAGACGAATAGGATAAGCTAGCAAAGTTGCATCGTAGAAAGATCTGAATAGTTCGTTCAAGAGAACTATCAAGATCATGAGATCGACAAGCGTGCTCCATTGCAGAGCCAGGGCATTCACGGGCCTTAATTTTTCGTAAGAGGGCCACAATCGAAACCACGATTTTGGAGAAAGGATACATGGAGGCTTGTGGTGAATTGCGGGGCGAAAAGCAGTTTGGTCCAAGCCACCTTTGGATGTGCCCGCAATTGCTTGGCCACATGAAGCTCATAGCCCAAGATCATATCATGAAATGGAGCCAATTCTCACTAGACAGAAATTGGGAAGCTCCTTTTTGAATAAGCTATTGGTCACCGTCGGTGGTCACGCAAAGGAAGGGGCTAGAAGCCAAAGAAGCCATAGTTGTCTAGTTGTAACTGATAGAGAAGATGAAGAGTGTCGACTGCCAGAGAAGCTAAGGAATCTCACCATAACACCCAGTGATGATGAACAGATGGAGCTAACAACCAAGGATGACAAAGAGTTTCCATGATGATTAGATAGAGGACTCGACATGACAAATATATGCAGAATAGAGAAGTGAAGTGATTATGTTGTCAAGTTATGCAGGAGTAAGGAAGAGCTACAGTGAACAACCTGTAAGGAAGAATAGTGACGTTGTAAATATCATGCAGAGCCATTGCACTAAGCATGCTATGGTGCACAGAGAATATAAAATGCAGAACATAGAAGAGATGGTGGTAGTTGTTGAGTGTGATTCATGCGGGTAGAAGCATGTTGTGTGTAGGAGATGAAGTGCACATAAGAGGCATGGTGCATAGAATGGAAATAATACAAAAATCATAAATCACAAAAGAAGCAAGGAACAAAAATTCATATCTGAGAGAAGAATAGAAAGCGCAGCAAATGTGAGGAGAGAGACACCGATGTAGGTGGAGTAGGGCGGTGTAGAAGAACAATGATGAGACTAGTAAGCCATAGATAAATGTTGTATCACTGTGATAAATTCAAGAAATAAAATATTTATATTCAGGTTGGTAGGGAGGTGCTATGGAGGATTGGTGTCCTTAGAGTTTCAAGTGGGTTCTTGAACATAGGGAGTTGTAGCTTCCATCTGGTTGCAGCCAGAAAAACCAAGGTAGCAGGGTGGTTCAAGGGAGAACTATTGTTCTCTATTATACAGGTCAGTGCCTGTGTGACTGGAAGTTGGTGTTTCCATCCAGTTGGTGTTGGAACACTTGGGGAGTTGATGCTTCCTTCTAGTGGGAGCTAGAGAAACTAGGGAGTTGATGCTTCCTTCTAGTGGGTGCTAGAGAAATCAGAGAGTTGGTTCTCTCAACAAGTTGCAACTTGCAAAATAGAGGTGGTAGCCTCACAATGATTTGGAGCTCATAAGAATGATAATGTAAAGAATGTAAATATTACTTATCATATAAAGAAGAAGAGGTTTTTCCCTCTATGGGTTTCCTCAGGAAATATCTGTCTCTGTGTATGTCATGTGTGTGATTGATGTTTAATATTCTATTGCTTACTTCCCTGCATCATTGTGATAATCATTGAGAATTTTGTGAAGAGTTTAAAATGGTTATAATTGTTTAAGCACAGTAACAATTGATTCACCTCCCCTCTCAATTGTCCAACAACTAGCAGGTGAATAATGTCAGTAATGGGCATAGAAAGGAAAAGTATGTTTTCCTATGCTTGAAGGAAGAGAGGTGTATATGGTTGTAAATCTTAAGTGTGAAATAAGTAGTCTAATAGACAACTAGGAGTAATATTGTTTGATTAAAGAATGTTGTGGTTGTAGAGTGATGGAATGTTTCCACTACTTCATTTCAGGGTGCTGGAATATTTCATATCAGTTGATGGTGGTATTTGAATATCAGTTGATCAAGTAGCATCAAATAGGTTGATAACATCCATCCATGTATGCATTTGTTGCTTCTATGTTGAAGGGAATTGAGGTAAGAAATCCCCTCAATTAATTTTTCAAGATTTAAATCGATATGTAATTTCCAAAGACCAAGAGTATGTAACTGTTATTGATGCTAGAATGAATTTAGATAGATTTTCAGTTGTATAGTATGTTATGATTGGTTATGGGATCATAACCAGGTTAATTCAAGAGACATACTCCTTCTATAAAAATGAATATCCCTAGATCTAGTCATGTGTGAGACCATAATATGGTTGGATATGGAAGGGATATAACGCTATCTGAGTCAACAATGGTATCTACTATATATCTAATGTGTATACTGCAACCTCTTTGTCGACACTGAATAGTAGTTAAGAATTATATTCTTGGTGTTGTGCTTGGTTTAAAAAAGAAGGTATCCAAATAGTCAAGAAAGCAATAGGAAGTGTGTGGATGATGTGTTGAGGCATTGGCTAGACCTTCCAACTCATCATGGTGGAATGCATGAAATAGTTATGTGGTATTATGTTGTCAATGCATTGATGCATTGTGTAGTTGTGGCCATGGGTATTGGCACATCGATTGTTATTTTATTTAGTAATTAATTATTGCATTATTAAAAGCATGCGGTGTTGAAAATACATAATGATGGATAGTTGCATTATATCTAATATGAATACTTGTTGAAGGTGATTGAATTGTTTTTGTTACAATTATGAGATCACTTTTTGGAACTATTAAAAATGTTACAAGTGGTATTACAATAATTATTGAATGCATTTTGGTGAATGCATGTATATATTATATAAAATAGAAATGATTATTGTTGGGTTGAGAAAAATGTATAAATATTCTCCTTGTTACTTTGATTTGTGATATATTCTTGATTGATTTTTTCATTAATTTGAAGTAATTAGGGAAGAAAATGGTCGAAAAGACTTTAGGAAATAATATTGAATGATATTAGATATTTTATGAACTTTGGTTTGAATTGTTTTGATTTTATGCAGAAATGAACAATTGCTATTAACTAAAGATAATTGAGAAGATCATGAGGATGCATAGGCCATTGAAGATCAAAGGAATCAGGCATAAAACGGTTCAAAGGAAGAGTGACTTTTTATCATGCAATCTTCATAAATAGTAAAATTAATCTTGAGGATCTCTTGATCGCCAAGATAGATTAATTTACTTATCTCATTGTAATATATAAAAGATAGTGAATGATATAGAGATACCTCGAGAATTTAACCAAGAATTCAGATCTTTTAATTGTTGACATTATGTACAACAATCCCATTTGTAAATGATTTACTAGTTATGGAAATAATGAAAGCTTCAATCATTTTAATCATTTCTGCGTACTAAGTTTTTCATAGCAGTATCTTCTGAAGGTCATGGGCCCAGTCGACAGGAGCTATTGTCTCATCTGTAATCGTATCAATTCTTTTATTTCTGTGATTTGAATTTCCTTTCAACAGTTAAGATAGACTCATTAATGTGTTGATTCTTTTATGAATTGGTTATGTTGTTCCATTTGCAGAGAGTAGATGTTCCATTTAGAGATTATTGATTGTTGTTCCATTTCCATTTGCTGTAAATTTATCGCATGTGAACTCTTTCCAATTAAATTCATGTTTATTGTTTCTTTCGCATTTGTTGTTCCTTTTATTAAATTCACAGTTGTTGTTCCTTTCGTTTAAATCACATTTGTTGTTCCTTCTTAAATATTCAATAGACCGTTGTTCCTTTCCAACAGATTAATTAGTTATTGAGAGATTGATTCATTAAGTGCTTTGTATACTAAATTGTTGTTTCTTAGGTAGATGAGTGAATTCAGTAATTGGTTAATGTTTTTATTTGTGTTGTTTTTTTGTTCATATTATACTTTTGTTGACTGAGTTATTAGTTTTAGAGTTTTTGGTGAAGAACTTAATTATTGCAGTAATTTAGATAGACTCAAATTTGTTGTAGCTGAATTATCTACATGATTTAAACCTCTGCGACTATCTGCATAGACTTTACTGACATTCTTGAAAGAAAATACCAATCCTCAGTTGATAAATTAATGTTAAACTAAGGTTGTTTTTAGGACATCTTTAGAGCCCAACATTTTGTCGTTGTTGCCAGGGAGAATGTCAAAGATAGTATAGGTTGTGTCTATGAAGGGTGAGGTATTGAAAATGGAAGGTAAGAACCTATGTAGGCAACAAGTAAAATGCTTGTGCCAACATCCACCTTCAGTTGATGCATAGAGGTTATATAGGTGCATAGAATTTGTGTCTTTGTGTATGACTAAGAATAAAGAACCTGAAAAATAAAAATCCTTACCAAAAACTATGAAATCCCAAGGACCGGTGCCCCCTGGAAGGAGCACTTTCATAGATGAAATTATCCTAAAAGTTGAATCTCAAGCCTTGGTTGGAACTCAAAAAGGTTCTACTCGAATCCCTCAAGCAACAAACTCACCAATTGCAGCTCATGCTGAGGTTCATAGAGAAACTGAAGGGACTGAACAAAGTCTCCAAAATACACATACTCCACTTTTCAGTACTTTAGACGAGGGAAATTATTGTGATTTGAGAGAAGGAGAAGGGGAGACCAGTGAAATTGTTGAGGCAAACCCACCACCACCTGAACCTGGATCTCCTATGATTTTGGAAGGATAAGGAACACTTGAAATCCTAGATATAGGTAGCACGATTAAATATCCTAAGGGACCAATTAATCAACCACCTCAAGTAGAACACCCAGACCAAGAAATCCATTAAGGCTATTGGCACATCTTCGACCAAATGGCACAACAAAATCCATTGCGACCCTAAAGTTCCAATTTGGAATATCCTATACTTGATCTGGTTGCTAATGCCCCAATGAAAGACATTCCACTACATAATATTCCAACCTTCAACGGATTAATCTCAGAGAACCCTGGTGTGTTCTTATTCAAGTTTGATGTCCTATGTAGAGGTTATGACTATACCTCTGAACCCCAGAAACTAAAGCTATTTCCTTCCACTTTGAAAGGAGAAACTTTGCAATGGTTTATGGGACTAGGGGGGGGAACTATAAATTCATGGGATGAAATGAAACAAGCCTTCCTCACAAAATATAAAGACTACTGTAGAACTAGGGATTTAAAGGATGAAATCTTTAAAATGATTGAAAATGAAAATGAAAAACTAGAAGAATATGTTGAAAGATTTCAATATAACCTACAGAGATCACCTTATGGTACACTACTAGGTGAGGTACTTAAAGCCACTCTGATAAAAGGTATGAAGGATGAATGGGTAGAAACATTGAATTTAATGGGAAAATGTGATATTTATCAAGAAACATATGATGACATTTTCCAATTGTGCATCAGGTGTTCACGTGGAAGTAAACAAACCAGATCGCGAATATGGACTCCCATCACCAAAAGTAGTAACATTACTAGCGGGAGTTTCACCCAAGTAGAAATTGGTAATCTTTTAGAAAATTTTAAAACAGACATTTTGGGTACTCTGACTACACAATTGGATGTTCTATAGGTTAAACAAAAACAAGAAAAAGAAGAACAGTCGTTGGCCATATTTTGTCCATGATGCAGAAGGAAACATGGTTTGAGGGAGCGTCCCTTGGATGTGGTTCAGACTTGCGCCATCTGTGCCAAAGACCATGTGACAGAGCAATGTCCATCACTACCAGGAGTAAAATTTGTCTTTAAAGAAGCATAAGAAGAAACATAACCAGTATATATAATGGCTCAGTGTCACCAATAGAAGGCTTGTCCCCCAGGTATGCTACAAGATCCTTCTTCTTTCTTTTCTAGACAATATAATCAACAACATAATTTTGGATACACATGGCAGGGTGAACCATTTGATAACCCCACCTAGAAGTCCCAAACATATCCTACTGAACTTTGGCCAAATCAACCAGTTGTTAATCCTACTTGGCCTAACTTTGAATACCCTACCCCATTTTGGAAGAATTCAAATAACAACCCCTATCCTTCACAGTGGACTAGCATAGTTTTCCAAGCCCGCAATTGGACTCAAAACTGGAAGCACCCCATGGGACTGACCAATCAACCCATGGGAATGGCTCCTCAAGCTCAACCCACTTTACAAGATCCACTTAAGTTACCTCAGAGTCCTCAACCTCAAATGTGCCCTGAATTACCAGCTCAACCCAACCTGAATCCTAATAACAGACAAGTCCATATCGTGGCAATTATTGAGAATTGAGAGGGAGAAACAAACTCTGTAGGGTGAAACAAACTCTGGTTGAGATCAGGGTGTGTAATTTATCCCGAGGAAAGTGAAATTCATCAAGAATAGGAGAATGAGAATGATAGACAACCAACAATAAAACCATCGAATATGGTCATAACAAAGGAAATAAAACAATGGGAAAACACAGTCGAGCAAAAAAATCCTGATAAAGACGTAATCTCTCCTCCCTCATTTCCCTAGAGGCTAATGATAGAAAAACCAAATGTATATCCTAACTTTGATATCATCGAGGAACTAAAGAATCTATTTGTTAAAATTCCACTCCGCCATGTAACACCCTGTTTCCCCCAGATTGTAAATGTAACTGAACTGGACAAGGACTATGGCAAAACTCATAAGTATGAATATGTGTTGTAAATGGACCTGCAGGAAGAGGTCAATAAATGTAAATGATAGTTTGAATTTATTGCAGAACTGCTGAGAGGGGATGTGCAGAAAAGAGACCATGATGGTGGTGGAGGGCACCTTGAAAAAGGGGCGTTAACTTCCACCAAGAATTAAATACCGTATTTGGACTCCACTGGCCCGGAGAACCAAAAGCGGCTCGCTAGCCCTGAAATTAATGCCTTGCAGGCTGGAAGGTTGATGGCTTGATGAGGGATGGGGGTGAAC
>SNQJ01S0021849.1:52815-67221 GCA_010110895.2 Picea sitchensis | reverse complement strand
TATGAATACTGGTCTCGACCCTTCATTAGGTTGGCGAAACTTTGATTGTGATGCAAAAGTGAAACAAGATTGAACACAATCTCAAGTCATAAGTGTTGGGCATCGAACTTTGATGTGATGGGGTATTGTATGCTTGCATTTGATGATTGGTCGAAGGAGAATGGTCTGCACCCTCTTAGTTGAAGCCCAATCAACCTCTAGCAAACCAGGACCCTAAACCTTTGAGCCATAAAGTATCGTTGGCCAAACAAGGGTATCCATGAGGGACATCTTGGATAGAATGTCATGAAAATGGTGCAGCAAAAACTGCTTCTTAAGAATGGCTAAGGATCCATAACTCTTGTTGACTGAGGGTTGAAGAGCATGTCTCGAACTGAAGTGAGGCCTTGAGAATTATGCCCTCAAATAAGTATATGTGTTGGTGATCTCAATCTCCTCTCCTTTGCAAAAGAAATGATCCAAAAGTAGCTTCTTCGACCCATTTAAGATCATAACTTTGGTTTTACTCAGGTTGATTATCAACTGTCGAAAATCACAAAAAAGTGCCAAAGCATCTAATTGTCTCTACAGACCCTTTGGGGATGACGCCAAAAGGACCACATTGTCAGCAAAGAGAAAGATAGATATCAAGACTTGGTGGAGGAAGCACCCATCTCCATCCTAGATATGATCATCTAGAAAGGATTTGTCAATTTTCACACACAACTCTATGTGACTAATTTTAGATCTGAAAATTGCTTTATAGTGATTTAACAGTAAACCCTAGTTGTTATCACTGAACAATTTTACATTGAAATTATTGACTGAAAAATACAGCAGCGGAAACAACAAGATCATAGATGAATCGTTAACACATATGATACACAAAATTTATGTTCTATAACTTTATCAATTTCAGAAATTCTGAGGGATAAACTAGCCCTCCCAACCAATACAAATTCACCGAAATCCGAGGACAACCTTGTCCTCTCAAAACTAGAAAACCAAACCTCAACAAATCCCTGGAAATTTCCTTTGCCCACAAATCTGTTGCAGACGATTTGTACATCTTGCGGACATTTCTTGTATTGTTGCCGACGTTAGCATGTACGGACTTGCTCCTGCCTAGAAACCATGTACATATTACGTGATTGTCCCTTCTACAACCCGCATACATACGCGACTGTACCCACTGCAACCCGTGTACATATGTGATTCACCTTATTGCAACTCACGTACATACGTGATTCAACTTCCTGCAACCTACGTACATACATGACTATGCCCACTATAGCCCACGTACATGTACAAAAACCCGTATAGATACTTCTGTACGATTCACTCGATTTCTTCCTTCCTAGGCCAAATTTTCCATATTTATAGACATTTCTTTGTTGAGATCACCAAGCTCCTTGGGACCAGTGCAGACTCACTTATGCCAACTCCATCATGTCTCCACACACACTTCACCATATGAAATGTCACAATGACCTCTCTCCTTTATATACAAGTCTTAGGGGTCAACATAAAATCCCCTCCACAATCTTGTGGGTGTGAAGCCCCAATACAAACCTACAAATCCCACCACCAAACCCATGAAGCGCCAACTTCATTCCAATGGTGGTTTTCTCCAAACGAAGAGCATAATGTGGTGCCCACAACGATTTCCACATGCCCAACACTTAGGGTACGTGAGAATACTTGCCCGAATCTACAAAAATCAACAATCCCTCTTAGCGAGGGAGGTATTCTCCCCACACTCCACAATCACCTGGAAGTATCTCTATCTCCCATACTAGATCTGCTACCACAACTACACTCCCATCCTCATAATTGGTTGCCCCCTTTGTCATCCAAGCAAATCCTGTTGTCTGACATGATTCCTCCCAGGAAGACACCCTGCTCCTAGAAGCCTCTTGCTCCTGAGCATTCTGCCTGGCCATCTCAGCCCATGACACCCTCTTGATAGTCTTGGAAGATGCCTCTCTCCCATCTGAACCTGAAGATTGGCTCCCTCTTAATGGTTGACTCTCCCTTTGAGCCTCCTGACTCCCTTTGAAGTCAGACTCCCTCTTAATCCACTGACTGCCTCTAAAATCAGACTCCCTATGAGTCTACACAACCTCTGGAGCCTCCTTCTCCCTATCCACTGTCCTTTGTACAATCTTGGGAGGTCGCTCCTCCCCATTGGATCTTGAGGGTTGACTCCCTCTGAACTTTGGCTCCCTCTGAGCATGTATCGTTGGTGGAGCTACCTGCTCCCTCTGAACATGTCTGCAACCTCACCAACCTCTGCTACTGATTCTTGTTGCCTTCTTCCCCTTCCCCTCCAGTGTGGACACTGTGAAGCATTGTGACCATAGTCATGACACTCAAAACATTTAATCTTACTAAGATCATTTTTCCATCTTGGCTCTGGAGATGCTTCTCTCTCAGGAGAAGCCCTTCTCCCTAGTGAACCTCTTCTGCTTGGAGAACCTCTTCTTCCCTTCCTAGTGCGGGCTACAAGGGCATGGTTCTCATTACTGCTACTCTTCACCATACGATCCATACCATCCCTGGATAACATTGCATAGCCCTACTCCTCAATCGTTGAGGCTAAGAACACACTCTTGGCACCCATATAACATTTTCCATTCACAACACATCCCCTGACTCCATCCAAAATACCATTGTTCTAGATCCCTGTACTACATGCCTCGTCCTCGTACCAAGCTCCTCGTACATACCTGAGTCAAACACTGTGAGGCTCATGAAAAAATCTCGTGCCCTTGTCATGTGTCGATGGTTCCCACTATATAAGAATCATGCAATATTCCAAGGCAAGCATCCTGCTTACCCAAGTCACGACCATCCAATGAACTTCTACCCAAGTCCATCATCCAAGTCACCAAAAACGCTTTTTGTCTACGCACTTGCTGCGACTGAACTTGTGTCCTCTCTCTGAACAGTCCTGAGTTGCGGATGGACATTCATTCTAGTCTACTCTAGAGCTCTACAACTCATATCTGCAAGTGTCCTCATCCTCCCAGGTCAAATGCCTCATACATTTTCATACCTTGACAATGTGAAACTCTCGGGCCCAATGAAGACTCTATCTTGTCAACCTGACATGCACTCGAAGCCATCTCATTCGTGCCAAAACACCTTGGTTGCACCCATCGCAACTCACCATGACAAGCCATGAAAATCCACTAGAAGTCCATCCACAGGATTGGCAACCTGCCACACAACATATTGTTGTGATCTGGGCTCTCCACCAATCCACCAAAACTCCCAACATGCCACACCACCGAGCTGCAATAGTCCACAACTCCACATTTGGAGAGTCTGCTCCATGTCTCAAACTAGAGACCATCTAACGTGTTGTCACCTACAATAGCATTGTAGCTCCCTTCTAAGAGCTAACTCCTCAACACTGCTACAACTCCGTCTCAGAGTTGTCACATGTGACTTGCCCGGAACAAGAACAACACTCTTCCAATGTTTTATCTAAAAATGTGTCTTAAGTTAATCCCCTTCTCTACATATCCCAAGCTCTGATACCATGTCAATTTTCACATACAACTCTATGTGACTAATTTCAGATCTAAAAATTGCTTCCTAGTGATCTAACAATAAACCCTCGTTATTACCATTGAACAATTTTACACTGAAATTATTGACTGAAAAATATAGCARCGRAAACAACAAGATCAAAGATGAATCATTAACACATATGAGACACAAAATTTATGTTCTGTAACTTTATCAATTTTTAAAATTTTGAGGGAAAAACCATCCCTCCCAACCAATCCAAATTCACCAAAATTTGATGACAACCTTGTCCTCTCAAAACCAGAAAACCAAAACTCAACAAATCCCTGGAAATTTCCTCTTCCCAAAAATCTACTGCAGACCACCTGTACGGTYTGCTGACGTCACATGAACTTTTRTTGACGTTAACCTATAMGRACCTGCTCCAACCCAAAAACTTTGTACGGATGTATGCGACTGTCCCTTCTGCAACCCACTTACATACRCGACTTGTCCATTGCAACCCGTGTACATACTYGATTCACCTTACTACAACCCATGTACATACACGATTCACCATCCTGCAACCCGTGTACATACAAAAACGTGTACGAACACTTCCATACGATTCGCTCAGTTTCTTCCTTCCTAGGCTAGATTTGCTAAAGTTACAGACATTCCTTTGCTGAGATCACAAAGCTCCTTGATACAAGTGCAGACTCACTTATGCCAACTCCATCATGTCTCCACACACTTCACCATATGAAATGTCACAATGACCTCTCTCCTTTATATACAAACCTTAGGGGTCAACATAGAAGCCCCTCTACAATCTTGTGGGTGTGAAGCCCCAACACAAACCCACAAAGCCCACCATCAAACTCATGAAACCCCAACTTGATTCCAATGGCGTTTTCTCCAAATAAAGTGTGTAATGTAGTGCCCACAACAATTTCCACATGCCCAACACCTGGGGCACGTGAGAATACCTGCTTGAAGCTACAAAAGTTAACGGGATTCTCGCTCATTTATGTAGGTGCCAACTAAGGTGGGGGACATGGGGCATCCTTATTTGACCCCAATGGTTCTCGTGATATAGATGCATGATGCATGATGCAGAGACAACCAAGGATCGTCTTGTATAGATGCATGATGGTGGTCATGAGCGACTTGAAATGGCGATGTCTTTGAGCCTCTGGAATAGGGCAACGTGGGGGATAGAGTTGTATGCTTTTAGAAGATATACAAAGCAACTGTAGACTTTCGAAGAGCAATGTCGTGCCTCTTGAATGATGGCTCAGACTGTTAAGGATGTGATCAATGGTTTGATGCAGTGTTACACTTATCACAATAATATTGGAATTATTGTGATATTATCGTTAATACCCACCTTCGTGATAATATTATTGATATTTATCGTGATAAGTTAGGTTTTTGAAATTATCGCAATAATGTAGGTATTTGTCCTGAGATGATCAAATTTATTGCCCTACTCCTTTTCTGTCCACTTTAAGTCATGATTTTGGGTTTTAAAACCTCATTTTGCAAATGTGCTAAGGGGAATTGAGCTTTGAGGATATTTTAACCATCTTCCATCACACAAACAAGGGAAAATCTATAGTTTTCATTGCCATCAACTAAGTGTTTGTGGAGTATAAGGTTTGAAGTGTCCATTAAATATACTTCTTTTTGCCCTTTTTTAATAGAGTATTTAACACTTATGTAGGTATGGTATTCTAATTGTAGTATTCTTGAAGTTTTTGGTGGATTTGGATTCTAAATTTCCCCCATTTTTTGTCTTATAGGTTTACAAATTTAATCAGTGCTCCACACACTTCAAAATGCCAAAGCCATTGGACCCAATGTGGGAGTATGGTCTACCTTATGATGGCCATAATATAATGAGGTTGAATTGAAAGTTATGTGGTATGAAAATGTTTGGTGGAATCAACCGCTTGAAATACCACCTTGCCAAAATCCTAGGGAATGAAGTGGGGATTTTCCCAACATCTACCCCATAAATTGTACACATTGCAAATCAATCCATTTTTTATATGAATAGGAAGATAGATCAAAGGGAAGAAATGAGGCTTGAGCTTGCAAATAGAGTTGTGAGCATCATAGGAGTGGGGGAAATCCAATCCTCGGGCTCACATTCCATTATGCCTAACCCCTTAGCGTCCTCACCTTTCTTTGTACCGAGGTCGGTGCCTAGGGGGAAACCTTCTATTCAGTAGATAATGAAAACAAAGGAGGAGGAAGATGACAAGAATGTGGCAAGATGTTTTCTAGGGAGTGAGATACCATTTAACATTGTCAAGAACAATCCATTCTACCATTCCATGTTTGAAGCCGCTGCTATTGTTTGTCTGGGGTACAAGGGCCCTTCTTATAATGACTTGAGAGGTGCCTCTCCTTCAAGGGGAATATGAGAGAATACGAGGGAATGCAAAAGAAATAAATGAAAAAAGAAAAATATTAATACGAGAGAAAGCATCGAGGAATGGGAAATGAAAGGTCGGCTCGTTGGCCTTCCCATTACCCCAGCTATCTCTATTTGTTTTTGTACTTTTACTCTCAAAGGGTCTTTTGACCAAGGGGAGTATACACATGGAGCCATGAACTACATTGTAACCAAATATTGTTGAAATGAAAGATGAGCAACCATTCGAAGCTAGTTTTCCTATTTGGGTTTCCAGAGTAAAATGTTTGTCTTATGGTATGTTTAAATAGTTGTGTGAATTCATTATTGTATGCTCAGGTTATGTTGTTTGATTCAATCATGAGATAATGAGCATATTCTCATTAAATTATATATTCATGCAGCATTGTATTTTGTTGGTGGATTCACTTGTGGCATGTAATGGTTGATGAAAGTTAAGCCTTGATGAAACTATAGTGCCCTCTCTCAATTGTATAATTATTCCCTGGGTGTTATTTGGGCATTTTGTTGTCCATGGACTTTAGTCAAATATGAAACAAATTCTCTCTGTGATGGTGAATTCATGTTGAATACAATCTTTGTCAAATGACTAAGTAATTGCAACAGCTGAGACTCAGATTGTAGATTCAATTTGCCAATGAGATTGATGGCCCAAGAATTAGAGTTGTTTCTCCTTAGTTGTTAATTTTCTCGCTCGTAATCAACAACACAATTATCCTTAGACTGTTGGGGTCTAAACCCAGCCTGGAGAGGGATGAAGTGGAGGTTGTATGTTTCCTATTGCTTATCCTTCAGGTTGCACACAATGAATTCCTTTCCATTGAGGCCTTATGCAGGACATATGTGAGTCGTATGACGGTTGTATAGGCTGTATGCATCACTCTATAGGTCGTATGCAACCTTGATAGGTTCTGGATCTACATTCCTAGACTATTCATTGAGTGGATTTATGTATCCAACGATTGAATTGTTAAATTAAACAATAGATGGCATAAGCTCTCATTCCAACCATCATTGGGCATTCTCCAAAACCACGCTGACATCCCACTTTGACAATTTGTTGGTCCTTTTCTTATTTCATCTCATACACTTATTTATTAATGGAGTCATTCACATATAAATCTATGTTGTTGGATTATATTACATACACTTGATCATTGTTGGAAGTGAGATCGTTCCAAGGGCAAGTGAATTGTTATTAAGAAAAATGATTTGTTATCAGTATTTCTAGAGCATTATATCCTTGTTGCAATTGGTTTGATTTTTTATTGGAGTAATTTATTATATCCATTTTGGGATTGACATTTGGAATGATATTTGTGTGTGTGTGTGTGTGTGTGTGTGTGTGTGTGTGTGTGTGTGTGTTGTTGGAGTATTAAAGCAGAGTGTTGGTTGGTATTGCATTTACAAGCAACCATTCCTTATTGTAAGGATAATCTAAGTATAAACCAATGACCCTGATTCCCCTTGTGTCGTCTCCTAATTAAAGAAAATGGTTGAGGCATATGCAATGAAGAACAATGGTAGGCTAGCTAGAGTGGCTATCATTTAAAGTAAATATTCATTTCAGTTGTTTAATCATTGGGCTTAAAAGAAGAGGGGTGCTCAAAATGTTAGTCTTGGCATAGGCTATTTGTTGAAATAATGTAACTGCAAAGAGTATTCTTATTATGTTATTTTATTCATAGGATTAAATCCCCATTTATTGGATTAATCCAAGTAGAATAATTATTAGGACCAAATCCCCTTTTGGATTGGTCCAGCGGAGACAATTGTAATGGCCGAATAAAGAGTGATCCCCAGGTTATATTGAGACCAGTATAAATTAAAGAAAGGTGGAGTTTACCCACCCAGTCAGAAGGTTGGCCACACTTGATGAGACCCTTCACATGCAGTCTTGTATATATAGAGGCTAGCACCTCACTTATCACACAACTCACTTGCTCATTCTTAAAGAGCCAGTGCAACTTACAGGTTGGAGAGAGAAGGGAAGAGTGGCACTCTTTGGAGAGGACTATGCGTATTGGTTTGAGTTATCTCTTGACATTTGTATTATTGGCAATTTATGATAGGAAGTTTTCTTTGGGTTTTCTTCCCCTAAGGGTTTCCCAAGGATAAATGTTGTCTCTTGTGAATGTGTATTTCAGTGATCTTGTTCTTATACTTGCTCTTATCTATTGAAATGCAAAGAACTATAATAATGGCATAAACATTAACACTATCCTTCATGGATAGTTGACAAGTTAAAGAATGAGGAAGTGTGTCCATTGAATTGAATATTTCTTCCAGCATTACAATACATCGAGGAAACAATTAGAAGCCATTTTTTTTGCACAATCAAAGCCTAGCACTTCATCACTTAGCTCAACCATATACCTTAGATTTGTGAGTAGTTGGATGTGCTTATATTCAAAAGAGAAGAATGAATGAAGGAATGGGCAATTGGATTTGAATTCTTGACATGGTTTTGCACAAATAGTTTTCTTGATTGATCACACACAGTGAGTTGGCCTCTGTTAAGCACTCATCCGGATCTGCACATACATAGGGAATCTTAACCATTTTGTGTATGCTTTCTGGTGATCAACAATAGGGGCTAAAAAATCATGATCTTGACTATTATTGCATTATTAGTCTCAGTGATCTTGTTCTTATCTATTGAAATGCAAAGAACTATAATAATGGCATAAACATTAACACTATCCTTCATGGATAGTTGACAAGTTAAAGAATGAGGAAGTGTGTCCATTGAATTGAATATTTCTTCCAGCATTACAATACATCGAGGAAACAATTAGAAGCCATTTTTTTTGCACAATCAAAGCCTAGCACTTCATCACTCAGCTCAACCATATACCTTAGATTTGTGAGTAGTTGGATGTGCTTATATTCAAAAGAGAAGAATGAATGAAGGAATTGGCAATTGGATTTGAATTCTTGACATGGTTTTGCACAAATAGTTTTCTTGATTGATCACACACAGTGAGTTGGCCTCTGTTAAGCACTCATCCGGATCTGCACATACATAGGGAATCTTAACCATTTTGTGTATGCTTTCCTGGTGATCAACAATAGAGAATTTAAAAATCATAGTCTTGACTATTATTGCATTGTTAGTTGTTTTTTTTTGTATGTAGGTTACACTAGACAACATTGGGAAATTGGTTGGCATATTGTAGCCTTGCATGGCTATAAAAGAACATGGAGCAGAGAAGTTTGCACTCAACATTATAGTGTTAGAATAGGTCTTGCAACCATTAGAAGGACATAAGTCTCTATATAAGAAAAAGAACAAAGATCAAAGATGATTCCACATAGTATCCATGTTGGTGAAGCAAGTGGGCTATAAGCCCCTCACTTATGGATCAACCATAATTGTTTTCTAGTTGTTTGTATCTACACTGGAGCTTGATTTTTGGATCAAGTGAATAGCGTGATGCAACTTGTAGAAAACCTATACAAACAACATGGTTAAATAAGTTGGCTAGCTGATTATCTAGAGCATGAAGTCCATGCTTGAAGAAATCTACTTGAATTCCTTCCTCATCGGCATCTTTACTGGTATTCATCACCCATACTACCTCCTAAATGTCTTGTTATGAGAATGTGTATCAAGAGGGGGGAAGAGGTAACCTGAATTGAGGGCTACCCAGGGATATATAGATTGGAGGTATGGGATAACATGTAACATGGATCTAGATCCCACAAGAGAGGGAACGAGGTGGAAGGTGGTGCACCAGAAGCTTTTGGGGGAATGGATAAGGGAAGCACACAAATCATGTCTCCTTTGTGAGATGAAGTGGCGTTTCTTGTGGCGGAGGAGGCAACGGTAGGAATCTTTAAGGTTGGGCTAAGAACAACGTCATGAGAAAAGGCATACAGAGGGTGGTTATGGAGAAATTTTCATTTTGCATCATAACACTGGTTCATGCGGCATGAGTCGGTCTTTGGGGAATGGGAAGTGGGCTGACTGACGTGGGGATAAGACTGGAGGGTTTCATCCCAAATGGTGGATGAGATACATTTGCATTTGGCAAGTATAGAATTGAGAGATGAGAACTAGGATTCAAAAGGGAGCATCTAGTAGGGGTGGCTTGAAAATGCATAGGTGGATTGAAAATGCATCTAGGTCTCCCTTGTTGAAAAGGATAATGGTTTGGGGTGGGCTCGAGGATCATGGAATTGAGAGAGGGATGTTGATGATTGCATCTTCATGAGACATTCTTCAGATCGTACTCCTCTAGACTGAGTTGAGATGATCTGTGAAAACGCCTATGTGATAGGTGACTCGTACTCCTCTTGACTAAGTTGAGATGACTTGTGTTGGTCTCTTGCCGTGCTCCTCTGGACTGAGTTGAGATGAGTTGAGATGGTCTCTTATCGTACTCCTATGGACTTAGTTGAGTCGACTTGAGATGGCTCTCAAGTTCGTACTCTTATGGATTTAGTTGAGTTGATCTATTTGAGAGTGACATCCCTTGTGGTTGAGCACATGTGGACTTGTCCCTAGTGGTAGGGCACTAAAGGATGTGTGTGAGACCCCTTGCTATATTGTCAAAGAGTAAGACTATTGTAAAACCCTAATTTGTAGTGAAGGGTACAAGTCGGCCCTATTGTGTAAAGACAATTAATATTATGTAAAAGACTAATTGTATTATTGAGTTGTACAAGTCGGCCCTATTGTGCCAATAGACATGTTTATTCGTTGAGTTAGGTCATGTATATATTAGAGAGATAGATCCCCATTGAGGATCATCTCATTCACTCAACGCATTACTTGGAGAGTTGTAATTTGGTGCGCACTTCTTATGCACTATTTTTGTTGGTCATAGAGCACCCTATTGTGTGCGCTAGGGTTTTTTCTTGAGGGCCACCTTTGTTGGCACCCATATTTTCGGTGGAGAAGGTTTCTTCTCTTGGCAATATAGTAAAGGGTTGTTGGGTTTTCCCCTTGGTTGAGAAGGGTTTTCCAAGGATAACTTCTTGTGTCTTGTGCATGGTTAGTCTTCTTGTGATCTTGGTTTACTGCAACAATTGTATTTTGTGTTGTTCCATTGTTTATGGTTCAAGTTCATGCTAAATTTGAAAGAAACTACATGTGCTTGAGCCACCATTAAAAATTCAACATGGTATCATAACCCACCCGAAGAAGACTTTTGCACAAGCGTTGACCTCCTCAACATACTAGCCGTACTTTCCAGAAAATCACCCTCCTTCTGCAAATCACCCTCCTACTTATGCACTCAACAATTAGGGTTTCTTCAGGTCGTTGGGGTATTTTTGCAGCTTGTTGGGGTTCTTTTGACTCTCTAGGGCTTCTTGTTGGCAGTCATAAGTCCAACGAACCTCCTAGAGACTTCCTCTTGAAAATCGTTAGGTTTTCTATAGCTAGGGTTTCTAGCCTAGCCGTTAGGGTTTGTGAAGAATTTGCAAGCCATGAGGAATAGAAATTTGGTGGAAGATATGCTTGATGGATCAAGCAACTTCATCTTCTGGAAGTCAACATTACACATCACTCTAGAAGAGAGTGACCTATTGAAGTTGATAGAAGGAACTCTACCAACAACAACAACCGATGAAGAGAAGGTTGAATGGAAGATAGATGATATCAAAGCTAGGAAGATAATCATCTACTTAGTAAGAGATCATATACTACCTCGCATTTCTACCTTGAAGACAACTTATCCAATGTATGATGTGTTGAAGAAGATGTTTGAGAGCAACAACACTAACAAAGCTCTTACATTGAAACACCAACTTCAAAATCTCAAGATGACGAAAGATGACACCACTGCTACCTTCTTCATGAAGATTTCAGAGATCAGTTAGGTTCCATTGGAGAAACCATAACAAAGAGAGAGCTTGTCATGATTACTCTCAATGCTCTTCCAAACCATTGGGATCCATTCACTCAAAGTATCAGTGGAAGAGCATATTTACCTCAGTTTGATTGTCTATGGGCAGACTGCACTCGGGAGGAAACCAGACTTATAGACAGAGGCGTGCAAGTCTTCCATCATGATGACAATCAATCCCTTGCTTCTCATGCAAAGAAAGGAAGAAGAAAAAGAAGAAGTTTCAACAAAGCATTCAATGACAAGAAAACTTCAGCAGCTCCAGGTCATGAACAAAGAAAAGACATATCAAAGAGTCAATGTTTCAGATGTGACAAGTATGGACACATTGTGAGAAATTTCCCTACCAGAAAGAAAGGAAGACAACATGCCTCCATTGTCGATGTTGATTCAGAACACCCTCAGAGAGATGAAGGCATAAAGGATGAGGCATTCTTCTTCATTTCAACACTCTCAGGTACGGTTCCTACTAATAGTGGTATTTGGTTGATTGATAGTGGTGCTTCTAGACGCATGACTGGATATAGAGAACATCTTACAGATCTTGTAGAGAAAGAGTCTCGTATGCATGTTGTACTTGGTGATAATGCCAGATATATTGTGAAGGGAGTTGGATCTTCCTCCTTTCAACTAGATTTTGACATACCACTTCAATTAAGTGAGGTACTATATGTACCTAGAATGAAAAGGAACCTTGTCTTTGTTTCTGCCTTAGAGGATAAAGGCTACAAGGTTATTTTCTCTGAAGAAAAAATTATTGCATGGCACAAGAACTCACGCATGGATTCTGCCCGGGTGATTGGTGTTCGAAAAAATAGTTTGTATAGATTGATTGTCCGACCAGTTCGAGCCTTATTACATGATACTATCAACTTGATCGAACTATGGCATATGAGACTTGCTCATTTACATTATAGAGCCCTTCTCGCTCTGGGGAAGATGGTGACAGGGCTTCCAAAGATACATATCGAGCATGATGTCATTTGCAGAGGTTGTTCTCTTGGCAAGAATGTCAAGGGGTCATTTTCGAGCAATGACAGTGGATCCAAGGGGATCTTGGACTTGATACATACAAATGTTTGTGGACCTATGTCTGTTGCTTCCTTGGGCGGATACTTGTACTATGTGTTCTTCATTGATGATTACTCTTGGAAGACGTGGATTTACTTCTTGAAGACTAAGGATGGAGTCCTTGTGAGATTTCAAGAGTTTAGAGCTCAGGTTGAGAACCTGACCGAGAGGAAGATCAAGGTGTTGATATCAGATAATGGAGGGGACTACACCTCTAGGGACTTCGATGATTTATGTATTGAGACAGGGATCAAGAAGGAGTACATCGTTCCTTATAAGCCTCAGTAGAATGGGGTTGTAGAGAGGAAGAACAGATGCATTGTTGAGGCAACCAGAGCAATGATACATGATTAGAATCTTGTTAATGTTTATGCCATTATTATAGTTCTTTGCATTTCAATAGATAAGAGCATCATAAGAACAAGATCACTGAGAAATACACATTCACAAGAGACACAACATTTATCCTGGGAAACCCTCCAGGGGNGTGGTGCTTCTAGACGCATGACTGGATATAGAGAACATCTTACAGATCTTGTAGAGAAAGAGTCTCGTATGCATGTTGTACTTGGTGATAATGCCAGATATATTGTGAAGGGAGTTGGATCTTCCTCCTTTCAACTAGATTTTTACATACCACTTCAATTAAGTGAGGTGCTATATGTACCTGGAATGAAAAGGAACCTTGTCTCTGTTTCTGCCTTAGAGGATAAAGGCTACAAGGTTATTTTCTCTGAAGAAAAAATTCTTGCATGGCACAAGAACTCACGCATGGATTCTGCCCGGGTGATTGGTGTTTGAAAAAAAAGTTTGTATAGATTGATTGTCCGACCAGTTCGAGCCTTATTACATGATACTATCAGCTTGATCGAACTATGGCATAGGAGACTTGCTCATTTACATTATAGAGCCCTTTCCGCTCTGGGGAAGATGGTGGCAGGGCTTCCAGAGATACATATCGAGCATGATGGCATTTGCAAAGGTTGTTCTCTTGGCAAGAATGTCAAGGGGTCATTTTCGAGCAATGACAGTAGATCCAAGGGGATCTTGGACTTGATACATACAAATGTTTGTGGACCTATGTCTGTTGCTTCCTTGGGCGGATACTTGTACTATGTGTTCTTCATTGATGATTACTCTTGGAAGACGTGGATTTACTTCTTGAAGACCAAGGATGGAGTCCTTGTGAGATTTCAAGAGTTTAGAGCTCAGGTTGAGAACCTGACCGAGAGGAAGATCAAGGTGTTGATATCAGATAATGGAGGAGACTACACCTCTAGGGACTTCAGTGATTTATGTATTGAGACAGGGATCAAGAAGGAGTACATCGTTCCTTATAACCCTTAGCAGAATGGGGTTGTAGAGAGGAAGAACATATGCATTGTTGAGGCAACCAGAGCAATGATACATGATCAGAATCTTGTTAATGTTTATGCCATTATTATAGTTCTTTGCATTTCAATAGATAAGCGCATCATAAGAACAAGATCACTGAGAAATACACATTCACAAGAGACACACCATTTATCCTGGGAAACCCTC
>SNQJ01S0021849.1:21533-46137 GCA_010110895.2 Picea sitchensis | reverse complement strand
GAGACATTTGCTCATGTTTCCCAATACTCTTCCATCCATACGATTATTACCCTTGCCGCATCTGTGGGTTGGAGACAATGTCAGATGGATGTGAAGACAACCTTTCTCAATGGAGGAAGACGTTTACATCAAGCGGCCATATGGATTCATGATACATGAGAAGGAGTCTCATGTGTGGAGGTTGAAGAAAGCCCTATATGGACTAAAGCAGGCACCTCGTGCATGGTATGAGAAAATTGATGGATACTTGATGAGTTTGGGCTTCAGGAAGAGTGTTGATGATCCCAACCTATACTACAACATTGTTGGTGACGAGTGCATGATTTTGGTCCTATATGTTGATGACTTATTCCTCACTGGTTCAGAAAACCTTATTGTTGAATGCAAGCATGCATTAGATTCTGAATTCGAGATGAAGGACCATGGTATGATGCACTACTTCTTGGGACTAGAAGTGTGGTAGAGCACTGATGAGATTCTCCTGAGTCAAGGGAAATACACAAAGGAGATATTGAAGAAATTCGGGATGGCAGACTGCAAGCCCATGGCTACACCGATGGTGATGAATCTAAAGAAACTGAGCGAGACTTCTTTCGATTCGAGCGATATTGATCCACATCTTTACAGACAACTGATTGGATCATTGATGTATTTGGTTAACACCAGACCTGATATATGCTATGCAGTGAGTGTACTCAGTCAGTTTATGAGTCAATCAAGACAGACACACTGGGTAGCAACAAAGCATGTGTTGAGATACTTACGAGGCACAGTTGGTTATGGATTGAGATATGCCTCTGGTGTAGATATGAGATTGCAGGGATATGTCGATGCAGATTGGGTAGGGAGCACAGTGGACCGGAAGAGCACCTCCAATTGTTGTTTTACTTTGGGATCTGCCATGGTTTCCTGGTGTAGCACGCAACAAACTTTTGTGGCTTTGAGTACTGCAGAAGCAGAGTACATTGCATTATGTGTGGCAGTCTGTGAAGCAGTGTGGCTTCACAACCTCCTAGCAGACTTATTTGGACATGAGATGGATTCCACTGTTATCCATTGCGATAACTAGAGTTGTGTGAAGCTCTCAGAGAATCATGTGTTTCACGATAAATCGAAACACATCGAGATCAAATACCATTACATCATAGATCTGATGCAGAGGAAAGTAGTACACGTGCAATACCTTCCTACACATGAGCAAGTTGCAGATGTCTTCACCAAGCCACTTGCCAAGACGAAGTTAGAGTACTTTCGTGAGAGACTTGGCCTGGTAGAGAATGCCTCCCTAGTTGAGTGGGAGTGTTGATGATTGCAACTTCATGATACATTTTCCAGATCGTACTCCTTTGGACTAAGTTGAGATGATCTGTGAGAATGCCTATGTGATAGGTGAGTCGTACTCATCTTGACTGAGTTGAGATGACTTGTGTTGGTCTCTTGTCGTGCTCCTTTAGATTGAGTTGAGATGACTTGAGATGGTCTCCTACCGTACTCCTATGGACTTAGTTGAATTGACTTGAGATGGCTCTCTAGTTCGTACTCCTATGGATTTAATTGATTTGATCTGTTTGAGAGTGACGTCCCTTGTGGTTGAGCACATGTGGACTTGTCCCTAGTGGCAGAGCACTAGAGGATGTGTGTGAGACCCCTTGCTATATTGTCAAAGAGCAAGACTATTGTAAAACCCTAATTTGTATTGTAAAGGGTAAAAGTCGGCCCTACTGTGTAAAGACAATTAATATTATGTAAAAGACTAATTGTATTATTGAGTTGTACAAGTCGGCCCTATTGTGCCAATAGACAAGTCTATTCGTTGAGTTAGGTCATGTGTATATTAGAGAGATAGATCCCCATTGAGGATCATCGCATTCATCCCAATCACTCAACACATTAGTTGGAGAGTTGTAATTTGGTGCACACTTCTTATGCGTTATCTTTCTTGGTCATAAAGCACCGTATTTTGTGCTCTAGGGTTTTGTCTTTAGGGCCACCTTTGTTGTCACCCATATTTTCGGTGGAGAGGGTTTCTTCTCTTGGCAATATAGTAAAGGGTTGTTGGGTTTTTCCCTTGGTTGAGAAGGTTTTTCCCAAGATAACTTCTTGTGTCTTGTGCATGGTTATTCTTCTTGTGATCTTGGTTTATTGCAACAATTGTATTTTGTGTTGTTGCATTGTTTATGGTTCAAGTTCATGCTAAATTGAAAAGAAACTACATGTGCTTGAGCCACTATTAAAAATTCAACAAGGGAGAGGGTTGACTTGGAGGGAAAAATAAAGAAGGGCATGGTTAGCTAAGGGGATAAGGGTTACCAATAAATGACACATGAAAGGGAGTAGATCCTCGCTAGATATGACATAATCCACTACACTAGCTCCCCCACCATGTGGGAAGTGAAAAGAACTTGGGAAACAAGGGAGGCCATTAAGAATGAATAGCTTGTGAGATTCCCCAAGATGTAAAAGGTGCTTTCCATAAGCCATAATGGGCCTTTTTTCCCTTCATATACACATGGGTGAGAATAATATTTCAGGGGTAACTTGGAGGGATGCTAATGCAATACTGGAGATGTACACCTTCTCTTCTACTTGGAGATGAGGCATTGTTGGGTTGGGTAGATTGATGGATCGCCCTCTTAGTACTACATCTTGATGATGGATCTCACTCTCTCATCATGATGGCTCTAGCCCCCAAAGGTTGGATACTACTATTGTGAGATGTGAAATGGCTTATGTGGTGGTGCTTGATTCTTTTATGGTTGAACTAGATACATATATGATTGAACAAGTTTAAAAGGATCCACCCATTTTTACAACCTAAACATGGGGAAGATACAAATTAAAAGTGATATCTTGGAGCCACCCCTTTAGAACCTTTGAAACAATATAGAGAAAGTAATGTGAAAGGCTATACTATTATAATAAAGGGGTCACCCCCTTATAATCATGCACTAGCCTAATAAAATATTAAATCATGGTCCAAAAGGTGAAAAAGTAATGCCATCTTAAAGTATTATGGCACGGTATTAACCATGGTATACCATGACTTGGAGTTCATAAAATGAAAGGGGCCTATCTACTTCAAATGCCATGTGTTGAAGGGGGGCGTGGATGAACCCACCATGTTATTTTTTCTCTAGCTGCCAAATTAAAAAAGGGAGTCGTGCACTTTGTTAGCTCGAGTTAGTATGACATGGAGGATTAAAGCATAAATTATGGGGCCACCCCCTTTTCATACATTTCCTAGCCGCTTTGACAATACAATACCATAGTGTAATTTGAGGTGATGTTATGGGATTTCGATGGGGCCGCTCTTATATATCTAAGTTAAAGCTTATGACTTGTAAGAGGAGATCAAATTCTATCTAACCGTGGTGTATTTTGTTACTTGGATGTGGATCTTGTTGTACTACCTTGTCTAATATGGTCATTGTCCACATTTATAATAAACTACCATCGTAGATTCATTTTAAATTCGGACCTATCAAGTATTGAGAGGGATCAAATTTCTTAAGGTGTAATTTCTTTTATCAATTCATTCCATGCCTTAATTCCTTCTTGATGCTTGATAGATCCAAGTTTAAGATGTTTTTTTTTAATTGGGCCGACTTTCTTTTTTTTATTGTTATTATTTTAATTAAGCCGACTTTAATTTTTCTAAATGTTTAATGTAACATTATCTAACCTAATGCTAACGTGACAACACATCTCCCATACTAGGCTATAGAGCACCTTGCCACTCTTGGTGCAATGACAAGAGGGGGCGTACAACTCATTCAATTGATTAAAACATGTTCCTTGGAGCCCCTTTGACTAAATACTTTGGACCATACATGGAATTAAGTAACCATAAGCCAATAACCTTTCTTTCATTCACCACAGACTTGTATTTTGAAGCCGCCTTGGACCATCTCAAGTTGTCATATATTTCCATGAAGATAAAGGGTGTGGATTAATGAATGTTGTACAAGATCAAACCATTTTGCAACCATCTCTTCTTGCACAATCCACTTGAGGTTTGATTTGTGGACATTGTTGGAGCTTGATTACAGGGTCAATTAACCATTTTTAGGAGGTGGTATTTTGGGGAAATTAGTTGAGAAGCTTGTTACCACTTTTAACTATTTTGGGAGATTGTTATAACTAACTCCATTATATATTCATTGTTGACTTGGTGGTTGGAGTTAGTTAGTTGTTTCCTAGATTATTTTATTGTAACTCCTTGGAGAAAATTGTGGATCTCAACAAACTCTTTTTACTTTTAGGAAGAAGTTTGTTAGAGAGGATTATTTTATGATTATTTCTAGGAGAATTAATGGATCTAGGAAAACACTTGATATTTTATTGTATGAGGAGTTAGAGATAAAACGTATATAAGGGTTTTATTTCTTCATTTGCAAGATGGATTGGATTAGTTGGAGAATAAAAGAAAATCCTTTGTCTAGTCAATCATACTTTTGTTATTTGTCTATATTGGTAATGTTTTGAGGGTTTCATTGTAAAGGGCTAGCAAAGAATGCTTGTATGCAATAGGATATGTGAGTTAAAAAGGATTCACGAGAGGAGCATATTGTTACAGTTGGAAGAAGTTATGAGGTGAAGTTATTTCCTTATAGTCTTTAGTCATTTATTCCTAGATCTAGGGTATTGAGTCTAGCAAAACTTGACTTGATTTCTAGCTCTTACCTTAGGATAGAATAGGGGCAACTTCTTATTACTTGAAGACAAGTCCTAATACAAGGATTAAGCCTCAAGAAAGGCCAAGTGTGGCCCCATAGCCCAAGCAAGGTAGGCATTGATCTCCTTTTACTCATTAATCCAAGCCCATCACATTTTTCATTCTTTCAACACTCTTCTTGCTAGGCTCTCTTTACTCCCACTCTTACTACATGAAGTGAGCCTAGTTAACCCATACAGAAACTTGCCTTAACAAGAAAATCTTTCTTGAGTCTTGTTATCCCCACTTTTTAGGGATCACTAGGAGATCATGTCTCGAGGCCCACAGGTCCTAGACATGGAGTACCGAGAGTAGGATTGACCTGAGCATGACCCTGGAGGGCCCACCTTTTCTTCATTCATCATCCTTGTCTTGTCAGCAGCAGCAACATTCATCACCATCGGCTTGATCCTGTATCAGAAAAGGGTCTTGCTCCACAAGGTAATTGGTCCAAGTATCATGGTATGTGTCATTTTGATCATTGAAACCTTTAAATATATGCATCAAAATCCTTTTATCTCTAACAATTGGTTGGATCTTACATTAGCCCATTTGACCATGCTTGGGGAAATTAACAGGGTGCCCTAGCAAGCCTGTGCCCATAGGTCTTGGTTTGCCATTGGAGGAATTTCTGAAAAATCCATCGTCCGCTCCCATCATAACACCACTGTTTCATCTTATCTCCCGCTCATTTATCCCATTCCCCTTGTCCGAGCATTTGGTTGACCTATTTGCAGGGTTGCATCTTATCTCGTGGGAAGAAGGGGCTAAAGGCCCAGAAGGTAAAAGCAGCTGGTAAAAGACAAAAGCCTAGAGATAAAACCTCGAGATGCTTCGCCTAGGGATCCCCGAGAAGGCAGTAAAAAAGCCTCTCAGCAAGAAACAAGAGGGACCCAGAAAATAACAAACAAGACCTAGTCAAGAGGATAGGGGGAGGTCTTATCATGAGTCGACCTATTAGGTTCATGGGTACCTAACGGTGTGACATTGCCACCATCACGGGTTACTGCAGCTAGGGCATTGACCTTTGGTTGCATGGCCAGGGAAAGGGGATCTCATCACAAGACAACCTTCTCATCTCTGTGAAAGTACTTGTAGGTAGCTCTTGTCGGCTCACAGTCACCACCATGCAAAGGCAATGTCCTCTGGTTAGCCCTTGAATAAAAGAAAAAGAAGAAGCAAAAGCAAATAAAAGAATAAAGCAAGAAAAATAAAGGCAAAACAGACTTGGAAAAATGCATCCATGATAGGTATAGCTCCCCTTCTACAAAGGCACTTACAGATAACATTATGCATCCTTGGCCCTCACTTTGCACCCACATGTTTGGACATCCCTGACACATCCACCTCACTTACATGGCTTGGATGAAACCTTCACAGGAAACTTTTCTTTTTCTTGTGGACACTAGCCAATGAAATGCGTCTGTCTTTTTCTCCAATCTTGTATTACATGTTTTGTAATGTCTTTGAGCTATTGGTGATGTATTAGGGTTTTTATGCATATGTTTAATAATATTGATGATGAATGTGATTAACATTGCTATGATCCAGATGATTGATGAGCCCATGGAGAAGTAGCTTTGATGTGCAGGACCATGCTCGTGGACGGTACCATTTGGACCCGGTACACATGGGGAGATGACAGTTTGGACCTCCATGGGGTTTGAAGAGCCCATTAGATGGTTGTCTCTACCCCTGATGGGGTAGAGACATGATGGAGATGGTCAGGCTTTGCGAGAAGGAAGAGGGGCGTTCCATCGAGAGGCACTCTAGAGGGGGACTAGACACGGGGGAATGACCCTTTTAGGTGGAGCGCCGACCTTGGAAGGCAGGATGTCTCCATCTTCACCATGACATCATCCATCTTCATGGATGCTTTTGGAGGTACATTGGGCAGTAGTGGCATGTTTGGCATGTTGGAGAGGCCCCTGTTGGGCTAACGTTTTGCTCCAGTATGTTTCATTTTCCCTAGAAAGAGCTAGTGCCTCCCTTAGGGGGCTTTTACTCTCATTCTTACTTGATTATGGATTTTTACTTAACAATTTAATGTAAAATAGTATTGTGCTCTTGTGACATTTTATGACCTAAAAATTAATTAAGGTCATTGTCTGATAGTATATATTGAGGAGTTTAGCCTCATTTTAACATAACATTACTCACTCATTAGTGGAGATCTGATTTTAGCTCTTGGGTAAATTCGTTGGTTTAGTGAGGCACACTTGTTGAAGGAGCATTCTTGGCATTTTTTGGCATTTCTCTTGAAGGAAGGTTTACAACTAGGGTTTGCATGCTATTTCATGGTGATATGTAAGTGTTTTTCTGCAAGAAAACTTTCTTGATTGAGTGGTTGTAGTCTTATATTCTTATATTTTTATAATTTGTTGATCCAAAAACCCTAGGTGACAAGCACACAAGTGATCCGCGTTTCATGTCCCCTAAAGAAATTTTCGACCATTGAAGAAGGAAGGAAGGACTATGCACGCTACCTCTTATTGCTTCTTCTCCTTGAGCTAGCCATACTTTGAAGTCAAGAGGAGGCGTCCTAGGCCTAGGTTGTATCTACACCTAGGGTCGTCCTTTTGGGTTTGGTGATAGAGGAGCCTTGCTATATGAGAGACTCTCCCTTACTACACTCTCCAGTCTTGATTTATCTTTCATGCTAGCCGTTTTCCAAGTTAACCTAGGAAGGAGGAGAGCTTTGTAACACGTGAGTAGACCTCTCTCCTAGGGTTTGCAGTCTGAGGCCACTGCTATGCGGCACTTGAAACCCTTCCTTCAGTGTAGTCTTCCTCACTTCAACCCTTTCGTCCTCTTCTAAATTGACTCCATTAACCCTTAGGCACTAATCTTGGATCTCAGTTGAAGTGAAAGTGATCAAACAACTCTCAAACTATTTTCTAAATTGAAACTCTAACTGTTAACCCTAAGTTGTTGATGTCATACCTAGGATATTTCATCTTATGCAACAACGTTTCATTTTTATAAACAATTAAATGGTGTTTTAGGCATTTATTGAATGAGGGATTGATTGGATACATTGATTGCTACATCCTCTTGATATTTATTGGTGGAGTGCTATTATTTCATTGTTGTATTAACAAACATTGACTTCATCAATATTTGTTGTTATATTGCTTATATATTGATATCGGATAGTCTTATGAAGTACTAACCCATTGAATCATAGCTTGCATATATTGGTTTGTTGTTGCTTTGTTATGGGCAGGTGTTCTCATTTGGGGTTTCACTTCATTATTGGCTATTTAGTCGGGACTATATGTTTTAGTGGTGACACAATGAAGGAACTTTACTTTGACTTTTAAACTTTTGCCTCTTCGAAACTCGAGATTCTAGGGGCGTCTCCCACAGGCCTAACCTCCCTAAAGAGAAAGAACCTCCCCATCAGTAGTGACATTAGGTGGGATATAGGTTCTGATACATGATTTGGCCTTCTATTTCATAGCCATTTTACCTAGCTACAAAATGTGCGATAACATTTGCTTTCATCGATGAGGTACTGAGTCAATTCTCCTCAAAGCGACACTTTTTCGGTGAAAGCCTTGCCTCTAGATACCTTATCTTACAAGCTTACACGGGGACTCCACTAGGGTGTTTCCACTTGATCTTTTGATAGTTTCAAGAAAATTATATGGCGACTCCATTGATAGCCAGAAGCCAACAATGAATTCACAATGGGACCACACGGGAATTAAAAGCCTTTAGACATGAGAAAAATCGCAGGATACCCAAGAAAAATGCCACAGATAAGAAGATGGCTCCCTAGATTCAGCAGTGGCGATGGGGAAGAGATGACTTTCATGGACAAATTTTATTCTTATTTTAAGTTCTATCGTGTAATAGATGATTATGCTGAAGATGTAGTGATGAAGATTTTTTCCCACCACTCTTCACCGGAGATGCTAAAAATAGTATGATGATCTTTCCGATGCTAGCATCACCTCCATGAACTACCTAGAAGAAGTCTTTCTCAAAGAATGGGGCATAAGCGTGGGAGACATCTCAGTACTGCTAAAAAAAATCGAGCATATAAAACAAGCTGAGAATGAAACCCTATTTGACTTCCGGAGTAGGTTTGAGGGCACTCTATATCAGATTCTATAAGCCGTAGTCATGAAGAAAAGTATGTTGTCCATCTCTATGCCCATGTGTAGTCACAGCTTTTGGGTTTGCCCCTCGAGTAAAAGGGACTAAGGGCGCTCAGTAAGAACTTACGAAGCGTGGCTACAGGAATTGAGCGAAACATCTCCTTATCCGGGATAAAATACCTCTTCACCTCGGGTACTCTTAGTATGAAGTTGTTTTCCCATGAAAACTTAGTTGATGATTTCCAAGAAGGGAACAAACCATCTTTCCAATATGGGATTGCTCAAGGAACATGGCCAGGTAAAAAAGTCAGTGATGGAAGTATCAACCTATACCTCCTCGATGGAAGCAATCCAAAGAGCCTTTTTCCTCTGCACAACAAAAGGAAGATAGAGTTAGTTTCTTTCCATTTTAGGATTCCGATGACACCTTGTCGCATGGTCAGTAGAAGAGATGGAATTCAGAAGTAGATCTTCCTTGTTGTACTATTGAAGATGAAGGGGTAGTTCTTGGGGATGAGACCATGGCGTGAGTCCCTCAGCCCTTTGCACAGAACTTATTGTTTCCCTCCTCCCCTAGTTTTTTTATGATGTTTTACCTTATGATGGAAGGAAATGAGGAGGGAGGTGAATGAGTTTTCAAGCCCTGCATGTTATGACACAAATGGTGACATAGTTGATAACCTGATGAATTCATACATGTTGGGAGACATAAATTGGATATAGTTATTTATGATATGGATCCCATCTATGACATTGAAGTCATTTAAGTGTTTGCCTTTGTAATTATGCATGACAGATTACTCTTTATCAGTGGCAACAAGGAAATGAGGTCTTTACCCATACTCTCCAAAAACCAAGGATGACCCTAGTACCTTGTTTTCTTGATGATTTTAGTCATACCTTGAGGATTTCGATGATTATTCCTCTGACATTTGGATTTATTTGTGAAGATGACTATCAAGCACCTTGTGCTTTCGGATTTTGATACAAGTAGACATTGTTTGCCTAAAAAAAAGATTCTCATGACTTTTCCTCCGGCCACGTTGTTGCTTCAGTGCTTTTCCGTTAAAGGTGTAGTTTGGAAGTATATATTTTATATAGATTTTCCCCTTAGGCAAACCCTAGAGTCCCAGGGTTGGTTGAATACTACAAGAAAGCAAGATACCATCTTCTGAGTTTTCAATATCCTTGGGAATTTGCAGTCATCTAATGTCCTTGTCAATCCCTTTAAAACCGCAGTGTAAGAACGTCTTATGTAGCCAGTGTGCCGACCTTTTTAGTCAGTGTTCTAAACCTTGGAATTTTCATCACCCCTTCCAGAGGTGGATTGAGTAATTTCCTCAGAAATGGACTTGGCGAGTTTTATCCCTCCACACCTTGCCTCCATGAGTTAGACTTTGAGATTTGGAAGTGATATGATATATTCTAACTCATGACATTTTATTAACTTGATTTATCACTATTTTGGTTTGTAATGAAGCACAAAGAGGCGGTATCGTGGACATTGTTGGATTAGCTGCGAGGTGGATTTGATTACACCGACATGCAGCCAACAGGGAAGTAAAGGTAGGTACTTTTCTTTACATTTGTATATTGATTGTTTTACTTTAGTATATAAACATCTATATGTGTTGGGAGTCTAATTACCACCCCAATTTTGTTCTTGATACTTCTATCGAGATTGGCTTGGTCTGCGGGTTTCGAGGAGATGTTGAGGTTCTCATGCGTTCTCGATGAACACATGTCCCAGAGGTTGGAGCGGAAGGTTGTCACACTTTTTGCAGGATAACTAGATCATATCTAGAGCCCACAGATTCCGAACTTAGATGCGGAAGCGAGGTTGAACGCCTTGACCTGGAGGCCCACCTTTTCTTCATTCATCATCTATAGCTCTTGTCGGCGGCGGCGACATCAATACCCTTCGGCTGATCGTATGTCGGAAGAGGTTCCTTTCAGAATTAATTGGGTCGGAGTTATCATGGTGTGTGTCACTTTTCATCATTGAAACCTTTAAATATATGCATCAGTTCCTTTTATCTCTAACAACTACTTGGATCGTACATTAGCCCATTTGACCATGACTGCTTGGGAAGTGGCGAAGTGCTTGACAAGCGCATTGCCCACTTAAAGGTCTTGGTTTTGCCACTAGAAATTCTGAAAATCCATCGTTAATCCTTCAGCACCATTGAACATGCCTCTCCACGCTCATTTATCCCGACCACTTGTCAGAGCCTTTAGGTTGTGACACATTTTGCGGGGAGTTCGTCTTATCTCGTGGAAGAAGGGAACTAAAATTTGAAAGAGTAAAAGCAGTTGGTAAAATACGAAATCCTAGAGATAAAACCTCGAGATGCTTAGCCTAGGGATCCGAAGGCCGATAAAAAGCCTCGGCAAAACCGGAGGGACGGGAAAATAACAAACAAGACCTAGTCGAGAAGGACCAGAGACCTCATCGCGAGCCAGCCTATTAGTTTCATGGGTGCCTAACAATATGACATTGCCACCATTTGGTTACCCCGCTAGAGCGATGACTGGTTGCATAGCCAAGGGAAAAGGGGTCTCATCACAAACCGGCTTGCTTCTCATCTCTGTGAAGTACTTGTGGATAACACTGTAAGCTCTAGTCACCATGCCAAACGGCGTCTCACAGTTAGCCCAGCAGATAAAAGAAAAGAAGCAAAAGAAAGAAAAGAATAGAAACAGAAAAGAATAAAGGCAAAGAGCGAGATTGGAAAAAATGCATCCATGGCGGTGCAACTGCGCCTTCTACAAGAGCACCCGCGAGGATAACATTATGCATCATTGGCGCATTCACCCACATGTCCGGACGTCCCCTAGCCACATCACCTCACTTACATGGCGGATGAAACCTTCACCGGAACTTTCCTTTTTTCATGGACACTAGCCCAATAGGAAAACAATGTCTTTTCTCCAAATCTTGTATTACGGGTTTTTGTAATGTCTTTGAGCTATTGGTGATGTATTGGGTTTTATACATATGTTTAATAATATTGATGATGGATGTGATTAACATTGCTTCGCGAATCTCGATTGTTGATAGGCCACATGGGCGGCACTGATGTCTCTTGAGGATCATGGCACTCAGCGGGCCGGTACCATTTAGGCCGATACACATGGGGATAATGATTCGATGAGACCTCCATGAAGTTTGAAAGAAACCCACCGGATGGATGATGAGACCCCATCAAGGGGGCAGGAGTGAGATGGAGATGGATCGGGGCTTTTTACACCAGAGAGGAAGAGTACGTTCCATCAGAGGCACTCTTAAGGACTAGACACGGGGGAATGACCCGTTCGATTGGAGGCGTTGGCCTTGGAAGGCTTGGGGCGTCTCCATCTTCACCATGATCCGGCTTCGCCGGTGGCGCGACAAGCCCGGGCGTGACGTGTAGCATGTTGGAGATTCCCCTGGGGGGCTAACGTTTTTGCTCCTTGGTGTCTCATTTCCCTAGAAAGGGATAGCGCCTTCCTTGAGGGGGATTTTACTCTCATTCTTACTTGATTATGACTTTTTACTTAATAATTTAATGTAAAAATAGTATTGTGGTCTTGTCGGCCATTTTATGACCTAAAATTAATTAAGGTCATTGATCCCCGGTATATATTGAGGAGTTTAGCCTCATTTTAAACATAAAACAACTCACTCTCTTGTGAGATCTGATTTTAGCACCCTACTTGGGTTATTTTGTTGGTTTAGTGAAACACTTGTTGAAGGAAGGCATTTCTTGTCATTTTGGCATTTCTCTTGAAGGAAGGCTTGTAGGAGTTTGCATGTTATTTCATGGTGATATGTAAGTGTTTTTGCAAAACTTCTTGATTGAATGGTTGTAGTCTTATATTCTTGCATATGTTTATAATTCGATAAAAAACCCTAGGTGACAAGCATGAAGTGAGTCCTTGTTTCATGTCCCCTAAAAGAGAAATTTTCAGCCATTGAAGAAGGAAGGAAGGGCCTGGCCTTGTACTCTGTAGCCTTCTCCTTGGGCTAACCCGTGCGTTAGAAGTCAAGAAGGAGGAGGCGTCCCGGGCCTAGGTTATCTACACCTAGGTGCATCACAGCTCTAGGGTTTGGTGATAGAGCAGCCTTACTAGCAACACTCTCCCTCATTACCCTCTCTAGTCTTGATTTATCTTTCATGCTAGCCGTTTGCCAAGTTAACCTAGGAAGGAGGAGAGAGCATGAGGCCTTGCTTCCAGCAACACGGAGTGAGCCACCTCTCTCCCCTGGGGTTTTTGATTCTGAGGCCTGCTATAGCACCTTAAAACCCTTCCCTCTAGTCCTTAGTCTTCCTCATTCAACCCTTGCATCCTCTTCTAAGTTGACTCCATTAATATGAGCGATCTTGGATTGATACGTTGAAGTGAAATTGGTCAAACAAATCTCAAACTATTTTCTAAATTGAAACCTAACTAAGCGCTAACCCTAAGTTGATGATGTCATACCTAGAATATTTCATCTTATCCAGCAACGTTTCATTTTTATAAGCAATTAAATGGTGTTTAAAGCATTTATTGAATAGGATTGATTAGATACATTGATCACTACATCATCTTGATATTTATTGGTGGAGTGCTATTATTTCATTATTGTATTAACAAACATTGACTCATCCCGATATTTATTGTCATAATTGCTTATATATTGTTATCAGATAGTCTTATGAAGTACTAACCCATTGAATCATAGCTGGCATAGATTGGTTTGTTGTTGCTTTGTTCGAGTGTTTAGGCCTTCACTTCATTATTGGTTGTTTAGTTGGGACTATCTGTTTTTGGTGGTGACCTGTGAAAGGGGAAATTTACTTTGACTTTTAAACTTGTGCCTTTTCAAAACTCTAGGTTACAGGGGGCGTCTCCACTGGGCCTAACCTCCATAAAGATAAATAACCTCCCCATCGTGGTGACATTGGGTGGGATAGGTTCACATTATGCGGTTTGGCCTTTCTATTTCATGACGAACTTGAACCCTGGCTACAAATTGTGTGATAACAAGTCTAAAGTGCATGGGAGTGTTGGTGAGGTGACAATGGCCACCTTCATGATTTCCACAAAGCTAGCACCCATCTTTGGACTTTGAGCTAAGGTGTTTGTTTGTGTGGAATGATTTCCACAAAGCTAGCACCCATCTTTGGACTTTGAGCTAAGGTGTTTGTTTGTGTGGAAACATTTTGGTGTTGTTGTCTGAGATAAAGTCCATTTCCTGGGAAATTTGAAGATCATTTTTCTTGAAGAATTAGATGAGGGTGCTTATTGAAGATTTTTCTCATCTTGGCAACTAGGAAGAAACCCTTTTCCCTTGAAGATTTTTGAAGAATAGTTGCTTGTGAGATGAAGCAAGCAAATTTTGAAAGGCATCAATTTCATCTTGCCAACTCTACAAGCTCTCCAATCTAGTATAAGGTATGAAGATGTGCATTGCTCATTTCATTTTCAGATTTCAAATTAGATTTTTATTTTGAAGATTTGGACACTACAAGGAAAACACCTTGTAGCGGAGATTTTCAGTGTTACAAGATTTGACAAAATTTTTAAAAACACCTCCACTATTTGAAGCAGAGGTTTTAACGGATGGTCCATATAACTACAAAAAAATGGGCAAGCGGAGGTTTTTTTCAGTGCTTGTATTGACAAAACACACCAGTGCGCTCTTACAAAACCCGCGTCAGTGTGTACATAAACTTACAAAGCATCGTTGCTCTTACAATTATTACGCATATGTTCTGCATTTTTTTGTTGTATGCAACATTGGTGCTCTTATAATTATTATGCACTGGTTCCACATTGTTTTTGTATGTAGCACCAATGCCTTTTGAATTTATGTACGCGTCGTTCGTATTATTTTTTGTATGTAACATTGGTGCTCTTATAAATATTATGCATTGGGTCATTCTATGTTTATGGCATACTCGTGCTTGTATAATTAGTACGCACCGATGTATGCATTACCTTGTGCACTGAAGGGTAGTGAAATTAAGAATATTCGAGGTGAGATATCGACACCATTGTTTGTTACTAAGCATTGGTGTGTATAGTATATTTAAAGCACCAGTTTGTATATTATATTAGAGCACCGATGCATATTGTAAACATGTGCATCGTAAAATTTTGAAACGATAAATATAATCAATTGTACATTATCTCATTTTAGGAATGATGTTTTTTCACAATATTTGACACAGGTGCTTCAATATAATTAACAGGCATCGGTGCATATAACTCATTAAAACGTGTCATTTTCTATATTATGGAACACATCGTTTAGTAAGTTCATAAAAATATAGTGCATCGATATGTATATATTTTGATTAATTGTTTTTTTAACAAATTTTCAATGAATCATCTCAAAATCAATTTTTTTTGATAATAATATTGTATTTTTATACTTTCGTTATTGCATTTTGATATAATGATTGCATTAATGTGTTATCCAACGGTTTACACCTATGTTATTTGTAACAATGTAAATCATTCACATATTAATTAATCAGAAACACAACATTTTACAACATTCGACAATGCAATAAGATAAGAAACTCATTTTAGTATATATGAATAAGAGACATCATCATACAGAATGAGACAATGTAAAGGTCCACAATAATCAAAATGCAACCAATATGTAATTATTACACTTATTGGTAACATTTTCTCATGCAATTGGGACAATATGTCAAGTACATTTAACAAAGTCCTTGATTTTCACAGACAAATATTCCAAAACATACAACTTGCAGTATCATTCAGTTATATTGTTTGACATTCATCACTTGAATTGTTGTCATCGCTCGAGTTGTGTCCATGCCTCATTTCGTCATCATTTGTAGGCAATATAGTACTTTGGTTATTTAACCTAATGTTTTCTTGATCGAGTTGTTTTTTATGTTCTGCCTCTTTATCTTCCATTTACAAACATAGAAATAAAGTGTAATAAGTCTCTCTCTCTCTCTCTCTCTCTCTCTCTCTCTCTATATATATATATATATATATACACAGAGAGCGAGTGAGAGTGAGAGAGAGTAGAATATACATGATTTCGTAAATAAAAAAACGTACCATAACAGTGAGTCTTCATAAACAATACACATTTTTTCGAAACCATGCTTCATGCCTTTTCTAAAAATCTCTTCTGTTGGATGCACTCCTTACTTTGTTTTCTGCATGTTTAGTATGCTACGACAAAACACAATGGATATAATTAATATAAAGGTTTCTTGTTGTTCCATTAATTATAAAACAAGGGAATTTAAACAACATAGCTACTTATAAATTGTTCAATTAAACCTTGATACTTCAACATATACTCACAACCCATACTTACTCAATGCCTATCAATTCATCAGTTGGCTTCTCTTTGTATGTTAGCACCTATTATAAGATATCCATGGACAAGTGTAAATTAATTATCTAAATATAAAGATCACAACAAACATGAAATCTTAAGTAAAGTTGAAAACTTAAGTACTCACAAAGTTTGCAATCAATCATTTTCTTCCTCGTCGTCTTGTCTTTTGTGTTGAATGGGTTCCATTTTTTTTCTGCAACAAAGCAATTGAAAATTAGTATTTCTTGCAATAATTAAATTCGATGCACATAAAAGAATAAATGAATTATTACATACTTATGATACACATTGTTGTTGGGATGGTTTATCTTGTGATGCAATTATGTTCATTTTTTTACCATCTCCTTCTACATTTTTTTGGAAATACCTATCGGCATATATTGGTTTCCCTTCGTTTGCCCCTTGGGATTTTCATAATCTACCTGACAAAACAAAAACAAAAAAAAACTAAAATCATCAGATATAAAAAAATCTATTTTTTTTACAAAATAAGATATAGGTGTGTATAATGAATTGGTATGCACTAGTGCGTTAGTCATATGAATACACACTGGTATATGATAAAAATGCCTTCACGAAATTGAAAACATGTGTTTACAAATTGTTGTATTCACACGGTGCTTTATAAATTAATAGAAGCACCAGTGCCTAAGCACTATTTATTGTGCACTGTCAACCTTTGAACAAATTTAAAACATGACGACTTTGATATTAAAAGCAATGCTAATTCCATTTTAAACTCGACGGTGTTGTTGACATGAACATGCGCACCGCTAACTGCAAAGATGTGTTTTCTTTCTTTTTTTTGAACCGACAGTGACATATCAGTTTCAGATTCAATGCAATGAGCAGTCCCATTGCAACAAATACAAAATGTCCCATATATAAGTAAAGAAAACCTATAAAAATCTATTTCTTAAAAACAATTCTCGTTGTGAAATATAGAGAGGGAAAACAAGAGAAATAACAAGGGAGTTGTGGCTTCCAATACCGAAGGTAACTATGAAACCCTTGTATCTTTTTGAGAATGCACTAAAAATTGTTTGAATCAAATAGGGGAAAGATTAAGATGGTTAATAGAATGAAATCACATACCTGAAATTTCTCCTCTGCAGATTTTTATGTAACCTACGATGATCTCTTTCAAATTTGGCTCTTCAAAAAAATCCACCCAATCCGAAATTTTGACTGGTAAATCTCTCTTACACAAATCTCCCCTCTAAATTTTGGCAAACGAATGAAATGTTGAAGAGGGTTTTCATTTATAAGCACGTACATTTAGAAAAACTGAAATTTCCACTCATTTTGTCATTATTGTATATTTCAACGCATTCATGATAAACATGCACGTTGTGCGATGTTTACGTAAAAACGCTCCAACCAACTATTTAATTTACAAAATACAAATGCAAACATATGCATTTATATTTTACTTTACATATGCATTTATATTTTACTTTACATAGGCAATAACGATTGAAATGCTCACTCATTTTGTTGTCGTATATTTCGACGCGTTGATCATAAACATGCATGTTTTTTTTGTAACTTAATCATTGCACTATACAATTTATATAGCACCGGTGCAGTGTTTAAGTAAAAATGCACCGACGGACAATTTAATTCACAAAATGCAAATGCAAACATCCACATCTAAATTGTGTGGAAGTTTTGCTTTATGGAGGAAATAACGGATGTCATTCTTTGGTGTATCTCATGATTTAATGCACCGATGTTTTTTGCAAATACAAACGCACCGGTGTGTTATAATATAATTAGGCACATCATTAATTTTCAAAAGTCATTTGAAATTCTGTGTGAAGTTAGATTGTTCTATTCTTCCCAAGATAATGGTTTTCGCTCTAATGCAAGGAAAAAATTATAATATCAAATAGTCAATTCTTTAGATTCTATCTCATTCCATATTGTTGCAAGTGCTTCAAGTTCTCCCCCGTCGATTGCAGTAAGTTTAGATTTTATTTGTAATTCATTTATCTCATTGAATTTATGTTATGTATGCATGTGTAGTTGAATAATTGTTCATTGAATTTTCAGGATCATGATTCAAGATCAAGTTCGGATGCGCAAGATATTCAAATGGTCCTAAAGTGCCACAAAATCTTATCATGAGAAAGATACCGCAGGCCGATGCTTGATAAAAATGGACAACTACTTTACCTTACCAATTGTAATATACCATCATCTAGCGACCAACCTGGGTCAACGATACTACATCGTGAATTGGATCTCTTTTATGACACCCCTTAGGGTGTAAGAAAAAGATGATTGAGTGATTGGATTTTTGGATTTTCAATTGAACTAATGTAAATATATTGCTTAATTTGACATTTGTTTTATAAATTGGTTGATTGCATGTTTATTATTGGGAAAAAAATTCCACGATTCTAAGAAATGTTTGGTATCATTTTTGAACATATTAAATGCATTGTGTTACTAATATTATCGATGTAATGTACAATATTTTTACAATCAAGATTCTAATGACGAATGACCTGTCTACCATCTACCATTACACCCCACTACATTGTTAAGTCACGAACTTGCTATTATACGAGCATAGCTTGGAGAAGAAACATACTAAGCATAGTTGAATCAACCACCTATTTAATTCCCACTACGTCCTCAGTCACCAATTCAAAACCTTTACAGTAACACTAGTTCTTCACATGTTGGGGACGAAGGCAATGACATAGAGGTTGGTATAGATGATTTCTTACAGGATACTCAAGTCATGGAGGGAATGTTGTTATATACATTCCAACAAAATGAACTAGGGGATGACATTGATGTTGTTGATACTTTCTTCAAAAACCTGAAATCTACTTCCACCACCCCTCTCTTTGGTCGGCATGGGTCAAGGTCTACCCAACTAGGGACAACAATATCACTGTAAAATTTGAAAGCAATGTATGGTATGTCAGACGTGTGTTTCTTGGCACTTTTGAGGTAACTAGCCATTAAGTCCTCTAATTTTTTAAGGAATCTTGTCACACAACGAAAGAAGAAAAACAATTGATTTTATGCATACTTAATGGCAGTGTACATTTCTATTGCCCACTAATTGCAGGTTACTCAAAGATAAATTACTTCTGAGACATCATTTCTTGTCCGATAGTTGTGCAGAAGCAAATAAAACGCTAAAAATATTGGGTGTTGAGTACATATAATATCACACATCTTTGAATGCTTGTATTCTATATAGAAATGAATATTTGGACAAAGAGATATTTCTAGAATGTGGGCATGACATGTACCAGAAATCAGAAAACAAGGGTAAGACACATGGCCCTCCTCATAAGATATTGAGGAAAATGCATATAACTCCAAGGATTCAAAGGCTCTTTCGTTGCAAACAATTAGCCATGTTGCTGGGGTGGCACGTCTCACATATAAGTGAGCCAAGAGTTATGTGAATCCCAATAGATTCAATATCCATGAAGCATATTGAGGATACATGGCCCGATAAATTCAAGGATGAAGTACAAAACCTACGATTGAGCATAATCATGGATGGAGTTAACCTGTATTCCCTCCAAAACACCAACTATTATGTTTGTTTAGTGGTAGTGATCAATGACAATATCTCCTAATGGTTGTCCATGAAGAATGAACATCTTATGTTGGCTCTTATAGTCCCGAGTAGAAGACAAGTGAAAAGAATGGGTGTCTACCTCCAACCATTGATCGACGAATTTAAACAATTATGGGAAGGGATACATGTATATGATGTATCAAGACCCATCCCAATGGAGAGGTCTTTTACATTGTATGGAATATGTGTGTACACCACACGATTATCTAGGGCTTGGAGTTTTCTCTGATAAGCATGTCGATTGATTTGTTTATATTTGTAAAGTTATTTGACATTTTTAATTCGGTGCAACTATCTTTTTGACACCAACATGCTTTGTATACAATAACATTTCATGTCTTGTAACAAAAGGGTATCATGGTTGTGGACCTTCTATAAAGACTAGGTGGTCCAACCACCTACGAAAGATGGTGTATGATTGCTCGAGGGTATTCCTCACAGAAGACCACCCTTATAGAAGAGTTGCATTTTCTTTTAATGGTAAACCAGAAAAAACCCGAAGACTTGAAATAATGAGACCAACATATTGGATTAGGGAATATGACATAGAGAAGGAGAAGGAAATGGTAGAATTGTTTGATTCAAATGTGGAACCTATGTTTGATGATCCTGAATTTTTTGACACCTATATTGGGAAAATTCACATTGGGATGAAAAGAAAATATGTATTTTATGAGCTTCCATGAATAAAATTGACACATTGACTATTAGGAGAGATCTCATTGCTTCGAATATTAAAAAGAGACATTGGCCAAGAAATGAAAGTAGAGAGGTTGGTCCCTCTTGGTGTTTTAAAGAAGGTGATGTCCCATGGATTTTAAAGAAAGATGATCTTTCTATGGCGAATGATGTTATATTGGGTGTGAAGGCACCTTCTTTATATGGGTCGTTTCTACGACGTTTCTTCACTATAGAAGGGCATTTGTCGTAGTTGAAATCACATGACCATCTGAAGCTTCTAAGGGTATGTATATCAAATACATGATTCTTCTTCTATAGTATCGGTAAAAATATACTATGCACTCATAGTTTTATGGAAATTAATGATGTGTGTGTCTATTTTGTAGTGTTATTGTCCTTTGCTCTTGTGTGATTGTGTGAACCATGACTTTCCCCAAGACTGTGATGTGCCATATCGAAATTATCTGCATTTGTACATTGGATCACATCAAAGGAGATTCATATGGCTAGCATTTCATGGTGGTGTCGAGAGATAACTGAGATTGTTTGTATGTTTGAGAAGGAATTGCCCACAAGTTTTATGGACTTGCAAGTCCATCTTCTAATTCACCTACCTGATAAGGTTGAAATAGCTCGGGTGCTCTCATGTCATTGGATGTTCTTCTTAAAGAGGTACATGAAAAAATTGAAGGGGTTTGTTCGATAAAGGGAAAAACCAGAGGGCTCTATGGTGGAGGGGTACATAGTATACGAGTCGTTCTATTATGCTATTGAGTACATCAAACAAATTGATGATGCACCAGGGGCAATGGTTTGGGACGACCAATGAGATGAGGACAAAAAGGAAGGGGAGCTACTCCAAATGAACAGAAGGTGCATGATAAAGAGTAAGTCACTTGTATTTTGACAAATTTGTACAGAGAAACTATTTACACTAAAGTAGATAATATATGTTTGATGTCATACTATTCATTTTGAATTCTTGTATACATCACTGAATTTAGAAATTGGCGTCGTCAATAAATTCATTCTTTACAATGCGGAGGAAACGCATGGGTCACATTGCATGAAGATAAAATAAGGAAATGAGACGGTGACAGGAAAACATTCAGATAGTTGAATGGTAGAAGCATGCTTTGACCTGATCATTTAAAATAAAATTTGTCAAAAATTTGTCCCAACAGTTGGGTGGTTGATTAGATTATAGAGAAATATGCCATGTCCGGTTGTAACCCACGTGGAGAAGCCCTGGATGCACAAAACATAGGGATCATGTGCAACAACTCTGTAATAACCTCTATGAGTACTACATTCAATTTATAATATTACATATTTGAATTGTAACATGTATTATGTTTTTATATTAGACATATGACACCGTCCTTTGTTCACATTTTTATCGGTGCATTTGTTCTCATCTATGTGGGCATATGGACAAAATTTGTGCACTGAGAATGTCGATGATGAATATGTCACACAAGATTGTGGAGTGGAGGTTGAGTTCAACCAATCTAGTCATGTTACCCACCGTGATCAAAACGTAATAGAGGAGAAGTTAGGTTACATTGGAAAGATACAAGAGATCATGCAAGTGGACTTTTCATCTTTTCAATGTGTTATTTTGAGTTGCAAGTGGTGGGATACCTTCGATTGGAGAAATGTACATGAACATCGTGATAGTGGGCTAATATGTGTTAACTCTAAATAAATGTGCGTTGAAACTAAGGAGTCTTTTGTTTTCCCAAAACACTGCAACCAAGTGTTTTTTTACCTAGATGTGTTAGATGGGGATTGATGGTTCATATTGAGACATGATTCAAGATCAAAACATATTTTTTAGAACAACAATGTTATAATGCAAAGCGAGGAAGATAATCAAGGTGATGGCAACAAAGAGTGATATGTAATTGTTTTGTTTGGACATTTATATTGTAGATGTGTCATTTTATTATGGTATCTATAATTGGCCAATTATGTTTTTTTTTTTTCATTTTATAATGTTGGATATGAAAATTTAACAACCATTTACAACCACCATATTGAAAATACATTAAATTGTACAAGCATAAAATGTGGTTTTAATTTTTTTTTTTCATGTTTATTGTTTATTATAGCAAATTTATGTTGTATTGTATTAAATATGTTTATGTTTTTTTTTGACATAAACTGGTAAATTTTTCTATTAAAAAGGTGTGGTCAAGACCATTGAGTTACAAAATAGTGTTTCAAAATTACACAGCTTTTCCAAAAAAGGTTGAACTAACCCTTATTTTGAACAAGACACTAGAATTATCTTATGCTTGTTCCAAAATCTAACACTATTACAACTATGGACTGTATATAAGCGGTAAAATATCCCCAAAACACAAATACAGAGGCAAAACATGTATTATTAATTTAAAAATAAAGTTGCTACCAGTTCCATCCTAGGACCCGGGAGTCATGTTGTCATGTTCTTCTTCCACTGGTTCGTTAAGGTCCGGAATTGGAGCCACAGAAGCTACGGAGGCCAAGCGAGCACTGTCTGCAAAAGGCTGCAAATCACTAACTCGTTCAGTCTGGTCCAATCGTCGTTGCAAATCATCATTTTGGCTTTTGAGAGCGTCCACTTCATCGTACAGTTGCCCAATTAAGGATCGATGTTGGGCTAGGGTGTCCAAGGCAAAGGAGATGGTTGGATTGAGAGCACAGAGTCTGACGTCCATTTCACCAAATTTCCCTTGTGTCGGCTCTTGAGGTTCCATTATGCATGCCGGTGTTGAATTCACTTCTTCACAAAATGGAGGGGACGGGGAACCAGAAGGCTGGAGTGAATGCCTTTGGAAAATACCATGAGGGGGCTTTGTTGGAAGATCACAGAGGGCTTGGATGACCACAACAATGCTTGGAGGTAGATTACCATACCGGAATAGAAAGAAATGAATTAAAATGGCGTAGATTTTTCCCTATTTATCCTTTCCATCACCTTTTCTACCCGTCATTGACTTATCTGGTGTATTGTGCCTGTAATAACCATAATTAAAATCCAAATGTATCTAGAGGGGGGAGAGCCTAGTTCGTGCGTATCCCTTAGCTCGCTCCATGCCCAGACTGACGAAAACGACTCGTATTTTTGTCTCCCTTTTTCTCGACCGCGCACTTCAACGAATTGAAATTATGGTTGTGGGGACTAGAACCATCTCAACACACCTACAACGGTATAGAAGACGGTATTGAATGCCAAAGCTCGCATAGGGTCGAGATCTCATGTACCACATTAATGGTTCTGGCGCCTGCGTGCCTTAAAGACTCTAGGTTTTGTGCATGCGAGGTGAGGTGGCCCCTTTCAATGCCACGTGTCTTCCCTGAAGAGACAAGCGTGGTGTGCTTATGAGCCCAAAGTGATTTAATTAGAGGGCGTGTGCATTACAGAGGGGGAAGAAGGGCCTCTGTACCATTAGCCCTCATGTGACCTTGACCCTTGCTAATTACTAGATTGGCCATTTCATCAGCATCAGTATTGTGCTTTCTTACTACATGGTAGTAATTCACTTGAATATTTTTGATAGTGAGTCTAATGTGGTCCACAATTTTCTTTAGCTTGATGTCCTTTGGGGTGGAGTTTCGAATGAAGATTATGATGATGTTTTTGAATCACCAATAATATTAAGGTTTGAGATGTGCCTTTGTTTGACTAGTTAGACACCATGATACATATTGTACGCTTCGGCCCTATTATTAGTGATGATTCCTAGGTTCCAGTAGTAATCGAGAACTATGTCCTCTGGGTCCATTCAGTACCCCTCCCCCACACTTGTCTCCCCTGGTATTAACATATATTTATGTTAATCTTCAAATTATTAAGCATTAATTGAGATATCACAAAGTTGATGATGTATTCATATAATTTTTTCCATAGATGACGTATTCATATAATATAGTAGTAAAGATTTATTTTAAAGTTGTTTTTTTTAAATGATGATATTAAAAAATCAAACCTTAAATTTTTTATTGTTTGAAAAATTCAAAATTAAAATAAATAATACTTACTTTGATGGAACTTCTAAGGACAATTCCAACAAAATAAATTATTGCAATATCTATGAGTTCTGGGATCACACTTGTGGTGTTGGCATTACCAACTTCGA
>SNQJ01S0021849.1:7879-21483 GCA_010110895.2 Picea sitchensis | reverse complement strand
AAATTGTACAAGCATAAAATGTGGTTTTAAATTTTTTTTGTTTCATGTTTATTGTTTATTATAGCAAATTTATATTGTATTGTATTAAATATATTTATGCTTTTTTTTTACATAAACTGGTAAATTTTTCTATTAAAAAGGTGTGGTCAAGACCATTGAGTTACAAAATAGTGTTTCAAAATTACACAACTTTTCCAAAAAAGGTTGAACTAACCCTTATTTTGAGCAAGACACTAGAATTATCTTATGCTTGTTCCAAAATCTAACACTATTACAACTATGGACTGTATATAAGCGGTAAAATATCCCCAAAACACAAATACAGAGGCAAAACATGTATTATTAATTTAAAAATAAAGTTGCTACCAGTTCCATCCTAGGACCCGGGAGTCGTGTTGTCATGTTCTTCTTCCACTGGTTCGTTAAGGTCAAGAATTGGAGCCACAGAAGCTACGGAGGCCAAGCGAGCAATGTCTGCAAAAGGCTGCAAATCACTAACTCGTTCAGTCTGGTCCAATCGTCGTTGCAAATCATCATTTTGGCTTCTGAGAGCGTCCACTTCATCGTACAGTTGCCCAATTAAGGATCGATGTTGGGCCAGGGTCTCCAAGGCAAAGGAGATGGTTGGATTGAGAGCACAGAGTCTAATAAACATTTGTTGCTAATTTTCAGAGTTGTTGACGTCCATTTCACCAAATTTCCCTTGTGTCGGCTCTTGAGGTTCCATTATGCATGCCTGTGTTGAATTCAATTCTTCACAAAATGGAGGGGATGGGGAACTAGAAGGCTGGAGTGAATGCCTTTGGAAAATACCATGAGGGGGCTCTGTTGCAAGATCACAGAGGGCTTGGATGACCACAACAATGCTTGGAGGTAGATTACCAGACCATAATAGAAAGAAATGAATTAAAATGGCGTAGATTTTTCCCTATTGATCCTTTCCATCACCTTTTCTACCCATCATTGACTTATCTGGTGTATTGTGCCTGTAATAACCATAATTAAAATCCAAATGTATCTAGAGGGGGGAGAGCCTAGTTCGTGCGTATCCCTTAGCTCGCTCCATGCCCAGGCTAACGAAAACAACTCGTATTTTTGTCTCCCTTTTTCTCGATCGCGCACTTCAACGAATTGAAATTATGGTTGTGGGGACTAGAACCATATCAACACACCTACAACGGTATAGAAGACGATATTGAATGCCAAAGCTCGCACAGGGTCGAGATCTCATGTACCACATTAACGGTTCTGGCGCCTACGTTCCTTAAAGACTCTAGGTTTTGTGCATGCGAGGTGAGGTGGCCCCTTTAAATGCTACGTGTCTTCCCTGAAGAGACAAGCGTGCTGTGCTTGTGAGGCCAAAGTGATTTAATTAGAGGGCATGTGCATTACGGAGGGGGAAGAAGGGCCTCTGTACCATTAGCCCTCATGCGACCTTGACCCTTGCTAATTACCAGATTGGCCATTTCATCAACATCAGTATTGTGCTTTCTTACTACATGGTAGTAATTCACTTGAATATTTTTGATAGTGAGTCTGATGTGGTCCACAATTTTCTTTAGCTTGATGTCCTTTGGGGTGGAGTTTCGAATGAAGATTATGATGATGTTTTTGAATCACCAATAATATTAAGGTTTGAGATGTGCCTTTGTTTGACTAGTTAGACACCCTGATACATAGCGTACGCTTCGGCCCTATTATTAGTGACGATTCCTAGGTTCCAATAGTAATCAAGAATTCTGTCCTCTGGGTCCATTCAGTACCCCTCCCCCACACTTGTCTCCCCTGGTATTAACATATATTTATGTAAATCTTCGAATTATTAAGCATTAATTGAGATATCATAAAGTTGATGATGTATTCATATAATTTTTTCCACAGATGACGTATTCATATAATATAGTAGTAAAGATTTATTTTAAATTTGTTTTTTTAAAATGATGATATTAAAAAATCAAACCTTAAATTTTTTATTGTTTGAAAAATTCAAAATTAAAATAAATAATACTTACTTTGATGGAACTTCTAAGGACAATTCCAACAAAATAAATTATTGCAATATCTATGAGTTCTGGGATCACACTTGTGGTGTTGGCATTACCAACTTCGATGGCATTCCCAACCTTAACTAGTGCAACTATCATGGCCTTCACCTATTCCACTCCATCCTTTATTTTTTAAACATATAAACTTATATTAATCATTTTTTTTACATTCTCCTTGAAATAAGTGTCAATATAGAAAGGAAGTGGAAATTCGAAAAGAATATTTTTCTAGAGTCCAGTCACAATTAAGGAAAATTTTAAGGATCCATACTTATCTAAAAGTATAGAAACTTTTGCCAACTTTACTAGTTCTTAAAATACTAATTATAAAATGTTTAGTGATATTCTTGTAAAAGTATTCCAATTTCTAAGTTTTTGTATATTTTTTAGAAAATATTGACAACTTTTAGAGTAAAATATTTTTTTCTAGAAAATTTGGGTGAATAATTTTTAAAAGAAATAGAAATTAGCAAATTATTTTTAGAAGAAAACAAGACAAATCATGAAGTTTAGCCTTTAAAGTTTCCCATTACCATAATCCAACCCTAAGAAGCTTGGATATACATTGTTACCATGGAAGACAAAGCTTTAAAAGAAAGATTGAAATTCATTATTACTAATGATTTCATTTTCATATTTAATAATTTAAATTTAATTAAATACATTTAATTAATTATAATTTTTAAATAATAAAATTTATTAAATTTAACTATTATAAATTTAACCAACAATTATTATAACTCTATCATTAATATAAATGAAAAAGCAACATTTCATATTTATTCAAATTAATTTTTTTATTCATTAGCCAAATCCAATATTTGCATACATTTTAATACAAAATCAATGAAATGCAATACTTAACATATTTTTTTATTTGAAGATTCAACTAATACTTACATAATTTTACGTATTTTAATAGAAGATTCATATAGTTAGTAATAGAGTAAAAAAAATGTGAAGTGATTTCATGGAAAGTGTATAGATCAAAATTTATTATTATTCTTTACATTTAATATTTTTAATTTAATTAAATTAATTTAATATATTATAACAATTGAATAATATATTATAACATGTGTTTCCTCCTAAGAGGTCACAGGTTCAAATCCACAGGGGGGTAGGGTATGTAAACCTTTGTAGACTTTAGTAGTCAAATCATTGCGCAAAGGGGGTCTCTTGTCCCACAAACAAGGGGGTCTTATACACCAATTTGGTGTTTGACTTGGTTAGATTATTATTATTATTATTATTAAAATATTTGGAAAATTTTAAAAAAATAATAAAATGTAATAGTTGTGATTTTATCCAGAGTTAGAGGAAGTGGTTGCAAGGCGTCTGCATGCTTAGTCTCCTTTGCGATCGTGACTTCACTCTGTAATCTTGTTGCAGGCACTGATTCTGATCTCTTGAGCCAACAATGATGACCTCCGCTAAGGAGGAGTTGCCCCCTCCTTTCAAAATGTAGTGGTTTGCAGCAATCGACTGCCCCTGGCCCCTGCCCTCATTCCTGAAACCTCAAGTTCGCCTAGCCCAATGGAAACAGAATAGATAAAGGGAGGTAAGAAAGCCTCGACAAGCTCGGAATCGCTTCCAGCTTAGGACCATCAAAATCTGAAAGTCGACAAGAAAATCCCATTGACTTGCATCCCGCTATCAGAGGAAATCCCTCAGAACAAAATCATATCGCCCCTCATGGGGGAGGACATTCAATACATGCAAGATCATTCCCTCATATGCAAATTCATGGGCCTTTGGCCATCAGAGAAATCCATCCAACAAGCAACCCTTACAAGAATTGGGAGAACTTCTTCTAAATTCCGCAAGGATTAAGAGCATGGAGGAAAATTTCTCTTCACACCCCCAACCTTCCCGATGTAATACATCTCATGGAATGTAAGAGGCCTTAACAACCCAAGTAAACAAATATGCTTAAAGACCTTGATATCTGATGAAAAAACTTCTATAATGTTGTTACAAAACCCAAATGTACATCCATAACTATGGAAAAAATGGCCACCAGATGTTGGAGAGGTTGCAATGTCATAGCAGTAGATGTCGAATGGGCATCAGGTGGTTTGGGCATCCTCTGGAACCCTAGCGAAATCTCCCTCTCCTCATTCTTCACCGCCCGACGTACTATGTCAACCAAATTCCAACCAATAAGATCTAACCAATCTAGCTATATTACCAATGTTTACGGACCTCAAACTATGCAAGATAAATTAACCTTTCTGCAATCTCTCTCCCTTTTAGCTCCTCTCTTAGAAAGTTAGCCTTGGATCATAAGGGAAGACTTTAACATTATAACTTCTCTCCCAGAAAAAAGTGGAGGCTTAAACTGTTTGGATCAAGACTCTAAAAGATTTAAGGAAACTATTAGCAACATGGGCTTGGTAGACTATGAAACCACTAATGGAACCTTTACTTGGAGAAACCATTGAGTTGGCTAGGACCAAATAGCCTCCCGTCTGGATCGTTTTCTCATCTCAAAATCTCTTCTTCAAAGAAATTATGCCATAGAATCCACCGTTCTCCCCTATTGTGGGCCGAACCATTGGCCCATCAACCTCCTCATTGACATTCCAGCAAGCCCCAAGAATCGACCCTTCCACTTCGAATCCTTCTGGTTGATAGACCCTTCCTTCCACTCTAAATTTCCCTCCTGGTGGAAGGCAGCAATAGTCAACTCGGGATCCCTGATGTTTAGATTCCATCAGCAACTGAATAACCTAAAACAACAAATCAAGATATGGAATAAATCATAATTTGGCAACATATTTCAAGCTAAAAAACAACTATAAGAAAGAGTGAAACAAAACCAACATGAGATAATCACTTAAAGGCGCTCCCATGAGCTAGTAGAGGAATAAGTCTCGCTCATGGCCCAAATAGCAACCAGAGATAAGCACGAGGAAATACTTTAGAGACATAAATCAAGAGTTCTATGGTTACAGGAAGGTGAGAGAAAATCAATGTTTTCCCACAATTTGATGATCTAGCGAAGACATCAGAACATAATTGTCTCTCTAAAAGAACAACAAGGTAACAAATTAAGCAACCAACAGGATATCCAATCAGAACTTCTTCAATTCTACATAACACTAATGCAAGAACCTCAGTTGAATCGAAAGGAAGCAATCAGAAAAATTACCCAACATGTTCCAAAAATGATAAATGAAAATCACAATGAATCCCTAATGAAGCTTGTCACCATGGAAGAGGTGGAGCAAGTGATCTGGGAGATGCTAAAATGTAAATCTCCTGGACCTGATGGATTCACGATGGACTTCTACCAAACCTGTTGGCCGGTAATAACGAATGAAGTCTGGGAAGCAATAGAAGACTCCAGAAAATACAAAAAAGTCCTCCCAGCTTTCAACGCTACCTTCCTCACTCTCATTCCTAAAGAAGACAGAGTAGAAAACCCCATCAAATTTTTCCCTATATCTCTCTGCAATCTTATCTACAAGATCATATCCAAAATCATTGCGAACAGACTAAAACCCCTCCTCCCCTCCCTAATCTCCCCAAAGAAGACAGGTTTTGTGGAAGGAAGATAAATCCTAGACAATATAATCCTAATGCATGACCTAATCCACTCCCTTTATTCCTCCAAGAAACCTGGAATGCTCATCAAATTATACCTTTCAAAATCCTTTGATAGCTTGAACTCGAACTATATCTTCAACATTCTGGCCACTTTTGGCTTCAGTGAAAATTGGTTACAATGGGTTAAATATCTTATCTCCATGACCTTATTTTCTATCTTAGTTAATGATTCCCCCTCCCCAACCTTCTCCCCAGCTAGGGGTATCCATCAGAGAGACCCCCTCTCTCCCTTCCTCTTTACCATGATGGAAGAAGGCTTGGGAAGGGCTATCAAGGCAGAAGTGGCACTAGGAAACTGGAAGGGTCTCTCTCTCCATGGAGAAGAATATCCAGCCACACATCAAAATTTTTTGGACAACACAATGTTAATGGCTACTCCAACTCTGAAAGAAGCCCTCACAAATAAGCAGGTCCTCCACGACTTCTCAGAATCCTCGGGGATGTGTGTCAACGAAGAGAAGTCCAACGTCTTCTTCTTCAATACCCCTTAGTCGATCTAGCATCATTTAACAGGTCTCTTAGGGTTCCAACTAAGAAATATTCCATCAAAATACCTGGGATTTCCCCTAACAGAGAACTCTAAAAAAAACATTTGGGAGGACCTCCTGGATAATATGGCAAAAAACTGGGCAATTGGTCCTTTTGTTAACTCAATATGGCTAGAAGACTCATCCTCATCAAGTTGGTCCTGTAAGCAATGCCAATCTATCGTCTCTCAGTAATAGCAGCTCCAAAATATATTCTCAGAGTGATAATAAATCTGCAGAGAGAGTTCTTATTGGGCAGCTCGAAAAACAAAAAAAAATGGGCATTAGTGGCGTGGGAAACAGTTTTTCTTCCAAAATTGAAAGGAGGTCTGGGATTGAGGGATCCAAAAACTCTCAGCCAAACCTTGGGGGCTAAGATATGGTGGCGTTAGCTAACTAATCCCCAAACTCAATGGGCTAGTCTTTGGAAAACTAAATACGTCCAAAATCAACAAACCAAGTATATCATCAGAATGAATAATGCCCCTTCGGGTTCGCGCCTCTGAAACCTAGCATGGAATAACCGCCACTTAGTTCAAGAAAATTTCTTCTAGGAAATAAACAATGGAAAGGATGATATTTTCTAGGAGGACGCTTGGCAACAACTCCCCAGAATCGCAGACCAACCATCTGTTCTCAGACTGCAAGTTGGAATGACATCCCAAAATAAGTCTAGGGTTGCACAATACTGGATGGAAGAAACAAACCCTAGTTGCTGGAGGAAATGGTTCCCTCACAACGGATGGACTGGAGAAATAGACAACAACATCATAAAGGGTTCCCTAGAGGTACTCAACAAAAGGAGGATTCGTAGGTCTGAAAAACAGGACCGACTTCGATGGGGCAACAACACTTTTGGAACCTACACAACTAAAGAATCTTATGAGATAGCTTTCCAACACAAAAAGCTTCCTCAAGCCCAGATTTGGATCAAGATTTGGAAACAAAACCTTTGGCCAAAAGTTTCTACCTTCCTTTGTTTGATTTCCCTAAACAAAGCTCTCACTTGGGACAATTTATGCAAACGGGGTTTCTCAGGCCCCTCACGATGTCCTCTTTGCTGGGAGCAAGAGGAAACAACAAAGCACCTCTTAAATACTTGCATTTACATGGAAAACCTCTAGACCCTCCTGGCGCTTCTCTTTTAGCGCTTTGTTCACAAAAAGAACTCCATATGAGACACCATAGAATAATAGCCAACAACAATAACTCGAAATCCTATAGTCAACAGAGCTTGAAACCTTTTACATGGCCTTCTTACCTAGGAAGCATGGAAAGAGCACAACCATAGGGTCTTCAAGCTTCAAGCCTTGCCTCTAGAAGAACTTTGGAACAAGGTTCTCACCTCAGTCCGAGAAACGATTATGGCCCAACCCTAGGAGGAAAAAGACTGGCAAGTTAGCTCGTTCGATCTATCTATATTCCAAGGCCTCAACCTCATAGCCAACCTTGATTCCCTCAAGAAGCGTCCAACAATGAACCCTCCATATTTGTCATCTCAATGGAATCCTCCCCCAGAAAGGTTTTTCAACATGAACTTCGACGAGGCCTCAAAAGGAAATATGGGTCAGGCAGGGTATGGAGGAGTCTTAATAAAAAAAAAAGGCAACATTGTGAGAACGTATGGGGGTCATATGGGGATAAACACCAATAATGTCATGGAACTCCAGGTGCTAGAAGAAGGTCTCTGCATAGTCGTGACCCAGGGCTATGACAAGCTAATCATAGAAGGTGACTCCCATATCATAATCTATACGTTCAAAATCTTGCAACATGGCTCCCTGACACTGAAAATCACAAAAAGTTGGCATTCGAAGGCTAGTCTGGAACCCATTTAGAAAATGATGGCTTCTATGCCAGTGATCATACCTAGACATGTGAAGCACTCGGCCAACAAGCTAGCAAAATGGTTACCAAATGAAAGCCTAAGGATCGAGGAGGATTCATGGGACAAGCCCTGGAACCCCTCAGAGGATGAGGGTTTCGCCTAGGCCTACGCCACAATCGCAAGACAAAACCTTTCCACCCAGGATCACGAGCAAGGGAACCGGCCAAGAGAGAGACAAGCCTCACAGGTAGCCAGAAGGAGCAACAACATCAAAATCACCCCCAAGGCAAGGAGCGATCGAGAGAAGGATAAACTAGGCGGAAGCCCAACTTTGGCAAGGAAGGACTTGACTTTACAAGTGATCGAGCACGAGGATCACAGACGTGGCATGCTTCGTATCCACATTAGCACCTACCACCTAAGCGACTCCCATACTAGGAAAACAAGATTGACTTCACCCCGTGAAACCAAAACAGGAAAAGATGGGGAATGTGCCACAGGGCTCCTACCAACAAGAGAGGCACACCCCCTCTCGGAAGGAGAGCTGAGGAAGAATGTGTTATAGAAAATTTTTCCTCACCCTATGCAGCTTGCTTGGATGGCCTTTCCATTTCCCTATGCAGACTTGAAGTCCCCTTTTGTACTTCCCGGAGCAAAAAAATCACATTTTTCCACATATACGCACCCTACTGGTTAAACAACATGTGTATATGTAGGTTGCGCCACTACCACCACTACAGCCTGTGTACATCGAGTTTGGTGCTCAAAATTAAAAATTGTGTTGGGTTTCTGTGTCACCTCACAAGATCCATGATGCTTGACCTTCCATATACTAGAAACGCTCTGACTCATCCCTTCAGTTCCATTTGAAGGCTATAAATTGAGCCATATCCAAGCCATGGAAGAGGAGATAATTCAACTTTTGAGAGCAAAGATACTCTGGAGAAATTTTCACTTCACATTGAGTCTACATCTCTTTGTCCTTTAAAGTCTGAACACATTGTTCATCCCCCAAGCTCTTCCCTCTTTGATGGAGAACCTCATTGTCTCCTTTATATGAGTTTGCCTTTGGTAGAGGATTGAAGTGGTGGAGGTCCAGTTGGAAGGGACTTTGTTTCTCGGTTCCGAGACGTGCCGACACAAAAGTTTTTCACTTGTATACTTTTGTTTATTATTTTAATAGAAATACTCTTTTCTTGTCCAATTGATATCTTGTAAATATTTGAATTATTACTCCATGGGCGTATTTATCATGTATGTTAATGGATTATGCTATTTTATATGCTAACATTATATATTATCACCATATGCTTGCATATCTTGGTTGTTGAGGACAAGTTGCAGGTATAAATTTTTGAGTTGTGTGCTCAATGGTGGTCTTCATCGAACGTCCAGACGAGGTAGGCTCTTTATCTTGTCTTGTTAGCATTTTCGCTTATATAGCATACTTGATATTAGAGTTGATTTCTGCAGTCATTCTGTCTGTTGTGGTTTACCCCATACCATAGAGATATTTTCCTCATAACATAATGAAGACAGAGGGGGGATCCCCAAGATTAGAGGGGGGATAGTAAATGACATCGCAAATCGTACTTCCACTCCTGTGTGCGGCTAACTCGACATCCATCAGGCATTCTGGCGATCGGACGACGATCGACTGCTAGCTACCCACAATGAAGTCAATCGACAAGATTGTTCCATGGGAAGCCCACAACGACATTTATTGCAGGGGCACACTCCTGAGATGCCATGGGGAGGAATCCATACGGACAAGATCGAGACCTCTCGCCAACCCTCCCGAAAGGACAAGAATCAGAACCAAGTGGAATGGGTCAATGACACTCGATCGCCAGCTAGCAAAGGAAGGTGGGCCTCTCACGTTGGCATTCAACATCCGTAGTTAAGGTAGTTAATGAAGGTGACTACTTCCAAGGGCGAGGAAAATAGGGATCGACAAATCTCCCATGAGGCGATGGATATGGGAGGAAGCCCGAGGAAAGGTCAGCAAGGCGGAAGGAAAAATGAAATAAATGAGAGTTATGGAGCGTCCTTCGGACGCCCAGACTCACTCATGTCTCTATGATATCCTCCCCGACAATGAGCCCCTCTCCTCAGAGAAGGAATGTGACACTTAGCGAAATTTTGATGCCTGCTCTGCAGCTCAAGAGCCTAGCTCAGGACTTTCGATCCCCCTCTATCGGTAGTGAGAGACCTATTGGAAATCCTCTCTCAATCTGGTACCACCCTTCAATTCGGGCCCTCATCAAAGATACCATGGCCCCTAAGCATGGATATCCTTCTGGTTATAGGCAGGGCTCAAGACTCCCTGGAGATTCCACTTCAAGGCGACAAGAGGAGGGGTTACCATAATCTTGCATCCAATAGGAGGCCTTTAACGCCACCAGGAACTACATTTGAAATACCCCTCAGTGATTCCAGAGAGCTCTGTATGAAGCGGAAGACATAGTTAGCGAGGAACATGTTATGACTACTGATACATAAATAGTTGAGACCACTATCCACTGGGTCCCAAATGTTGGACACACTAGGGGTAGGGACACTCGATATTGGAGGACAATCGAACTCTACTAGCACATCAAGACTCTATTGGGTTAAATGCTACAAATCAGGGAAGACGCTCAAAACACGGTCCAACTCCAACTCAATGGCCTCGACTTGATGGTTTGATAGATCCTCACTCGCCTCCCTTAAGCAACTCATCATCAGCATCCGGGGCACAATGAAGCTCAATCGGTAAATCCTCAGAACTTTGGCGAGGAGCCCTTGGCCCCATGAAGTGGGTTCCCTAGTAGTCTTTAATTTTTGAAAATGATAGTTTTTAGTATTTATAGGCATGGTACTTTCAACGGAACACTGGTTTTTAAGTTTTTTTGGATACTCCATAAACAATATATTTGGTTGGATGGCATGTACCTATGTTGTTGGTCTGGTTTCTTAAGTGGAATGCCAACAACAAGGGTTTTTGGATTGTATGATATATTAAAAATATAATAGAATTTTTCATGTGAACTTTTAAAATATATATATTTGTGATTTTAGTAAACAATTATATTATAGTTTTGTCTTGTAATTTTTGAATGATAAAAATGAAAAAAAAAATAGCATTATTATTGCATCATCATTATTATTATTGGTGAATAATGATATCATAATGTTATCACTATAGTATATGAAACATACATAATTATTCAAATCACAATCATTCCACTCATCGTATTTATGTATTTTTGTTGCTAAACACATTTAATAAACATATTGTATCTTGTTGGACAACAAACCTAACAATTATGCAAAGGTTCACTGGATGTGGCTATTATGTAGGATTGAACAAACATTGAATTTTTTATGTAATCGTTGGATTTCAAGGGGATGTAGATTAGTTCTCATCACATTTTAGTCTATTGACATCTTTTGGCTCATGTTCCAAAAGCTATTTTGGACGAGATCAAGAAGATGTGTTTTAATTATCAATGGAAAGGTAGTTGTGATTATAAGGGATACCATTTGGAAAAATGGAAGATAATTGTTTTTCCTAAGGATCAGGGTGGTTAGTGCATCAAGAACATCTTCCTTTTTGGTAAAACCCTAACAACTAATTCACTTTGGAATTTATCGACTAGAGACAATCTACGGAGTAGGATTCTAATTGAAAAACACATTTCCCATGGCACTGTCGTAGACTAGATTAGGAGGAGAAGAAAGAGTATTCATAATGTATCCAATCAGTGGAAATATTTGACAATATATTTTCCAGCCATAGGTCAGTGCCTTGCTTGGAATATTGATTTAGGGGTTCAATTCAGACTAGGTGCTTGTGCGATTCTAGGATGTAGTGAAGGTATTTTACTCCTAGAAGGTTTAATTTTCCAATTGCAGGAACAAGGAAGATGCACATTGAACAAATTTGTTAATCCTCTACTTTCCTTAGTTTAGAGCTAGGGCTGGTTATAATCTTAGGCCTTGGGCTTAGAAGGTAACTAGGCTCAATGTTGGGATGGACTTTTAGTTGAGCTTAGGAAGGCACATTTAATACTTGGGGATGAAGATGATGAAATTGCTTGGGCTTATAATGAAACTGGACATTTCTATACTGCCAAACTTTGATACACAACTTTACAAACACTTTAGGTCCTAGAAGTTTGTTAATGGTGGAAGAAGTTATAGAAAGTTAAAGCACGAATAAAGTGGCACCTATTCCTTTGGCTTGTTCTCAACAAGAAGGTTTTAACTTGGGATAGACTTCAAAAGAGAAATAAAGAAGGTCCAAGAATTTGCATCCTCTGTAGAATTAATCAAGAAACTTTTGTACAATTATTTTTAGAATGCCCTTAGTTAAGACATGTATGGAAAGAGGTTGAACATCAGACCTCACTTCAACATTTGTGGGATAAATCGACCCTGGAAGATTTCTTTCAAGAGTATTTTATTAAAAGAGAGCTAAAGGAATATGGAACACTTACATACTTGATTACATGGGGAATTTTGTTCGCGATGAATGTTAGGATTTTTTAGGATGTTCAAGTTCCCACTTTCAAAGTTTTAGTACAAGCTCTTTCATTGTTTGCTTCTTATAATCCTGGTATAAAACCAAAACCCAATCATGTGATCGGACCCAATCATCTGATCCAAGAGGTGATAATGAACAAGGATTTGCTTCTTATAATATTGGTATAAAACCAAAACCCAGTTGTGTGATCGGACCCAGTCATGTGATCGGAGAGGTGATTATGAACAAGGATTATGCTTGGGTGTTCTTTGAGGGAGCCTGCCAAGGTCTATAACACTTTTGTAGTTTGATTTTTTTGTTATTTGTTGAAGTTTGAGTATCTTCAGAAGATATTCTTATTATATTTGACAAAGACAAAACCCTAAAGAATATTATTATATTATATATTTTAAAATGACCCTATTGTCCCTTTGTAAAAGTCGGCCCTATTGTGCCTTGAAAAGTAAAATGTAAAAATAAAAGGATAAAGTGGCAGGTCGACCCAGACCTAATTTTAGGTTGGCCAAACTACTATTTATAAGGGAGTCTAGCGCCTCACTTGAACATACACAACACACTAGCTCTGCAGCTAAGAAGATGAAGTGTGCAAGTCTTAGAGGGAGATACTATTGCAACTAGAAGGTGGTGTTTTGGAGAGTCTTGGTCTACTTCTCGGGTATATCTTGGTTATGTGGTGCGCTACTCTTCCCTATTCAAGGGTTATGAGACGGATCTTCTGCTTTGTTAGTTCTCTCTTGGAGAGAGGCATTATTCTTGGTTGTTGAATCTATATTGAGGAAGTTTGTTGGGTTTTTCCCCTAGAGAGTTTTCCCATGGTAAATCTTGTGTATGTTGTGGATGTTATTCTTTCAGTGATCCTTTATATGCAGTTATTGTGTTAATTGTTTAAAAGTAAAAGAAAACTAATCTAGTTAACTGTTTAAGACAAAACTTCAACATGGTTTTAGAGCGGGCCTGAAAGAAGGCATTTTCATAGCACATAAGAACTCAGTGGAGAATCTAAGAGCATATGAAGACTCCCCTAACCCTAGTGCACCTCTCCCTATGGTTAGATTCTCAGTTTG
>SNQJ01S0021848.1:196223-220453 GCA_010110895.2 Picea sitchensis | reverse complement strand
TTGATGTCACTGCTACATTGGGTGGTGATATAGCTCTTTGCAACAAACTTCCCTAGAAAACTAACGCCTTCAACTCCATGTGTGTTCACTATGCTCTTATGCTCTCTCTTCTCTCAAATGACAATAACTTTTTCTTCATCGACCCCTCAACTTCTTTTATAACTTGTTCTCAGATGTTACTTTCCCTTTTTGTGCCCCAAATCTGTAGTCTAATACAACTTGTACTCACATTCAATTATTTCCATACTCTGAAATAAATATAGATTATTATGTGGATCATGGTCTAGATATTTCCAATCTATCATGATATCGTTGCCACTTTCCTTTTATGACTACATGTATCCACTACTTCGTCATTATGATCACTCTTTAATGTTTGTCTCGTCATGTGCACTTTTTAATGTGTTTCTCTCCCTCTACACAAATATTTGTCATACTTCAATCCTCCTTTCATCACACAATTCCTTCCTCTTTCTACTTCTCTATGACATTTTATGGATTTATGTCATTACTCATTTAACCTTATGGATAACTTCAACCTTCAAATTATTTTATTGTTTTTCTTATTTTCTTTTTCTTTCTACAATACACTTTAATACAAGTACTATGGTACACATACAACGTGCTCAGAATAGTGCGTGGAAGTATGGTTGTGCCTATACAGTTTCATCCAATTATCGCTAACCAGTACGTCCACAACTTTTCCATTAAATTTATCCAATTGAACAACACCTGCATCTATCACAAAACTTATCACATATGGACCTAAATAATGAATCTGAAACTTCCCAGGGTGGTGCAAAAACTTGTTTTCATAAATAAAAACTAAGTCTCATGTCTGGAACGTATTCTATTTAATGTGTCTTTCATGCCATGCTTTCTCATGCACTTTCTGAAATTGTTGATGGAAATCTGCGACAAATCAATCCTCTTCCAGCTCTATTAGATCTAAGAGTTTCTTCTCCACTGCTCTAGAATCTGTAAGTTTTGTTAGTGCGACAATGTGCAAGCTTGGTACAATGAATTCCATAGGCATAACAGCTTCTTGGAAATACATTAGTCTAAATGGGGTATGTCATGTCAACTTCTTACTTGTAGTCCTATATGCCCATAGCACTATTGGAATCCTCAAGTCCCAACCATATTGACTTACATTACACACCTTCACCAGTGCATGTTCTAGTATCTTATTGAATGCTTCCACTGTTCCATTTTCCTGAGGATGATGTGGTGTGCTCCTCTGATGATGAATTTGGAACTCCTATGACAAAGCTACAATCGTCTTATTTAGAAAATGAGTTCCATGATCACTCATAAGAATTCTCGGGTATCCATATCTTGTCACCACATTTTCAAACAAAAACTACACAACTTTCTTCATGCTACATACTCCAACTGGTTTCTCTTTAGCCCATCTGGTCAAGTAATCTATTGTAGTAGTGATGTATCTGGCTCCTAACCTCTTTGTTGGTGGATCAATCAGTCCAAAAAAATCAACGACCAATTTATCAAAATCCTGTAATGTCACTTGTGGTACTAATGGCATCTCATCTCTCCTGAAAATTTTCCCAATTCTTTGGAAAACATCACAAGTATTACAAAATTCCTTCGCATCCTTATGAAGGGTAGGCCACCACAATCTTGTGCACAAAATATTCTAAGTTGTTTATTTTCCTACATAGTGACCTCCTTCAGTCCCTTCATTTGCCTCTAATAATATCATATGTCTTTCATGTTCATACCATTTTCACCTAACTTGTTCATATTTCCGGTTATAAGTTGAGTTTTTTGCCTTCACTAGTAACTAATTCTTTTGTGCAAATGTAAACTCATGTGGGGTTAATCTTGTACTCAAGGACTAAACTATGTATACAAAATAGTTATCAACCATTTGTACTGTAAATAAGTGTGTGTCTTGTAAGTTTTCATCCAAATTTCCTACATCTTCTCTTGATAGTAGGTGTGATAAGTGGTCAGGTCCTTAATTAAATTTCCATGGTTTCACAATTACCTCAAAGTCATATTCCTGAAACAATAATATCCATCTGCATATTCCCCTCCCCAACACTGGCTTATTGACCAAATATCTTAGCACTAAATGCTTTGTGTACATATTAAAGTGTAAACCCAGCAAATAATGTCTAAACTTCTGAAATGCATACACCATTTCTAATCCTTCATGTTCTCTAGTAGTATAGTTATGTTTTGTAGTTGACAACTTCCTTCTTGCAAATGTAATGGGATGATCTATATCTCCTTCTCCCGAATGAGATAAAAATACACATAAAGCTACAGATGACACATCCACATGAACATGAAACTCCTTCTTCCAATATGGAAATATCAAAATCAACGCAGTAACCAATTTATGCTTCAAAGTATCTAAACCTTTTTGACATTCCTCATTCCAATGAAAAAATTTCTCCTTCTTTAGCAATTTTTCTCCTTCTTTGGCAATTTTTCCATCGAAGTTGTAATCTATTCATATCCTCTGATGAACTTCCTGTAGTGCCCTGTATGACCCAACATTTTTCGTAACTATCACACTGAAGTCGGTGGTGGTAAATCAACAATCACATCAATATTCACAGGATCTACCAACAGTCCTTTCTTACACACTACATGACCCAATAAGATACCAAACGACACACAGAAAGTTCTCTTCTTTAGATTAAAATATATCTGAAACTTCCTACAGCTATCCAACATCAAGTGCAAAGTCTCAATATGATATTTCAACAACCTAAACAATGTCTAGTCATCTAAGTATACTTCTAATAACTTATGAATGAACTCTTTAAATGATACTACAATCACTCTAGAGAATATTGTTGGTGCATTCTTCAGTCCAAAAGGCATCACTGTGTACTAGTAACATCCCCATTTTGTCACAAATGTAGTCTTATATCTATCTTCATGCGCAATATTGATCTAATGATACCCTGAAAATCCATCAGTGAATGAATAAGCTTCCTACCCTCCTACATTCTCCAATACTTCATTTGTAAACAGTGTATGAAATAGATCATGTAAGAAAGCATCATTTAATTTCCTTAGATCTACACAAATTTTGATCCCTCCTATCTTCTTATCCTGAACCACCATTGGACTGATCCACTCTGATTATGTGACAGATTCAATAATTACAGCTTCCAACATCTTGTCTATATCCTCTTTAACCTTTTGCTTGTACACCGGGTTCAATCTTTATAGCCTCTACTTTACTATCTTAGCATTTGGATTCAAGGGGATATTCATCTCTCCTAAGTCCCCAACAATCCCTTTCATCTTTGAAAAAATAGTCAGAAACAGATCCTTATATTCACGCAATAATTAAGCTATCTTCTCCACACTTTCATCATTCCAATAGTATCCTATGTTCACAAGTTTGGGCTTATCTTCTATACCAATATTTACTTTGAGGGTTCTCAATAGATTTTCATATATGGACGATTCATGTTGTGGTACTTCTACTACGTTATCTCCTTCCATTTTTTGTATTTTCACATTTCTTGGATCTTCATCCTCTTCTTGGTATTATTCAACAACATTTTAACAATGCAAAACTTCTTCAACTATCGCAGTATATCTATGCGCGCTACATATAGGTACTAGTTCTATCGAGTCTTCTCATGAAAATATATTTCTCTTGATGACCTGTAGAGTTGAGTTAATCAAAGGAGCATCATCTTCAAAACTAAAATTTTCCTTAAATTTACGATTCAATTCTTCCTAATCCGCAGTTTCTCTGTGCACTTCGAGTTCCAAGTACCAATTCTTTGGGATTATGTCTAGGGAATGTACAAACAAGTGTGTCCATTCTTTCTTAGGTACATTATCCCATGTCGCAATACACTATGTAGCATGCTCTATCAGATAGTTCAATACTATATACTTTTGCATAGTATCTTCATTCATTGTCCTAAACCTAACCTGTAATAGCCTTCTACACTATTGACAATCTCTTATTCCATCCTTATGCGCATCCCACCATCTTGTTGGGGTTGCTTTCAGTGTGATTTCTAAAGATAATAATCTATGTTGATCTGATATTTGTAACACAAATTATCTTATAAGAGAAGCTACATTGGTTAGTCTATCATACCTTGGAGGATCACATACCTCAGTTCCAATCCATCGCAATGCACAAGTAATCCGAACACATTTCCTTGTAGACACTTCATGCAATCTCTGTTGCCAATTCTCCAAATCTTCTTTTGAATCTAATGCGCATGACCAAATAATTCTCCAACTAAGTACACCATCGTCTATAGGATTCACATAATTTTCCATCTGCACGGTCATATTATACAGGTTGTCGAGCTATTTTCCCTTCACTAGTTCTACATATCTTCTTCCTTAACTAGGATTCAATGGTGCAGTAAAATTCAAGTATTATACTTCAAAAATCATCTATCTCTTCTTAAAATCAATGATAATCTAGTTGTCAAAGGCCCAATCAATTCCAAGTAGTGTTTGGTAAGGGGTGTTACCTTATACTATCTCGATTACTTCAAAATCAGCCAAGTTTTGCACTCCATCAGTACTAACACTTACCCCTATAAACCTTCCAATTGGAAAAATCTTATGCTGATTTGATAATCTCAACTGAATTGGAAACCAGATCAACTTTGGCTTACCCATCATTTCCTAGTTCTACTTTGGAATGAAATTCACATCGGAACCTAGATCCAAAGTAATATTTTCCATGTCATAGTTTCCTATCTATGCATTGAGTCAAAACTCCCTATTCATTCTCTTCTTTCAATGCACCTAGTTAAATTATCTATGTGTGACATGTATCTCTTTCTCTTGGGTGTGATGGTTGATCATTCCACGCAGCATACTCAAAGCATAATCATGCCTCATTATCTCTAAACAACTTTTTAGAAAACTATTCAAAGTGCTTACATTGTCAAATTTCCTTTTTGAATGGTCATAGACTAGTGGCATATCATACACTTGCGGACTATCATACAAAGGTGGCGTGGTCAAAGTCAATGCTATCTATTATGCTCCTATCCACTTCCTTCCTTTCTTTCATATACGTCTCTTTCTCCTTTCTAGGGTCAAACAATGTGATCCGGATTTATGAGCAGAACGAAATGAAACCACGTATTTCTAATATTAAGATAGAGAAACGATGAAAAATAACATAGATATAGTAAAACTTGACTTTTATTGAATAAAAAATATGCTAAAAACTGTAAAATGTAGATGGAAAACAATCTTGCTAGAATGGTGGCAGCTCATCTCTAAGAAGAGATGTGATGGCTACGCTCATTCGAAAGAAGATGAGTACAATAAGGCTCTGAAGGCCTTTTTACGATAAACATGAATGCCAAAATATTACAAATCCAAAAACCTAACCTAGGAGATGAAGCGCCAAAAATTCATGTGGGCCCCCCGTTGGGGTAAGTTAATATATCAACTTCCTAGGGTCGTAACTTTTGCATGTGATCTTCGTTTAGGGTGCACGATAGCTCATTGGAAAGGTATTGATGAGGATATTCATTTAGTGGGCTGAATCAGAGCCTACGGTTGTCCTTGAGGTGCTTGGTCGTGAAAAAACATGGTTTAGGCCCTCAAAATGGCCCTGGAAGTTTGGGACCCAAAAAACTGTTAAAAATATTAAGTTTCCAAAGAATTTTTTTGATCCAGTTGGAAAAGGTGGGTGGCCACTGATATCCTCCTGGATCAATCCTCCCCCCTTAGGAAGTAATGGCCTCCATTGCATTGAGTTCCCCCATTAGATGAGGAAATTGTTGTTGAATTTGGCCTCAGGTGAGCCACTTGCCTTGTTGTAGGAGTTTCCCTACTTTGACAACTTGATAAATTTGGATCCTCTGCTAGTGATTTCCCTTGACCTATGTGTCCATGATATGATCATTGGATGTTTGTTCCATGATGTCAGGGTTGAGCTATGTTGGTTTCAATTGTTCTACTATCTCCAAGGTGTCCAATAATGGTGGAAAATAAGGTTGAAGGAGATCCACATTGAACACTAGGTGCAAGCCAAGGAAGGGGGGGAGGCTGAGCTCAAAATAATTGTCACCCACAGCCTTGGTGATGGTGTAAGGTCCATAGCAGAGTGGACGAAGATTCCGATGAGGCTATGTAAGGTGTTCTTTCTACAAGTAAAACCAAACTTTTTCTCCCACATGAAACAGGTGTGGCACCTAGTGTTGATCATGGTGTTGCTTGTACTTGGAATTGGACTTATATAAAATATCCTGAACCTGTTGGCAGATGTGTTGGATTCGCTCAATGAACCAGGTGGATTTTTCAACTTCAGTTGCAACATGCGACGAGTCTGTTTGGGTGGTCACAAGGGGTAGTGCAACATCCATGGGACCCAATGGTTGAAATCCCAACCCCACCTGAAAGGGGTTGTGGTCGGTTGAGATATGTACGGCTCTATTGTAGCTCTGTTGAATATAGGGAAGACTCTTTTCCATGGTGCGAGGTTTCTTGGAATTGTAAATGCGCATGATGTGCAACATCATCCGATTGATGACCTTGGTTTGGCCATCTGTCTAGGGGTGGAAGGCAGTGGACCTGGTGATCTTGGTGTCCATCAGTGACCTGAGGCTCAACCAGAATGTGTTGAGGAACATGCTATCCCAATCTGAGATAATGGTTTTTGGGATCCCAAAGTGTACCCACACATGTTTAAAGAATATCTTGGCAGTGGCCTTCACTATGATGCTCTTCTTACATGTGGCTAGAATCTCCATCTTGGAAAAGCGATCAACAACCAAAAATACACAATCATTTCCTAGCTTGGTGGATAGAAGGCCTGACATGTATCCCATTGAGATGGATTCCCAAGGTCTGTTAGGAGTAGGAAGAGGAGTGTAAATGCCTTGTTTCTTAGTGGCCGATTTGGAAATAGCACAGGAAATGCAGGACCAGATATACTTTCTGACATCATGTCGAATTTTCGGCCAATAAAAATGTCGTCGTAGCATTGCCACTATCTTTTCCACACCAAAGTGTCATGCCACCTGATTGTAGTGTGCTTCCAAAATTATCTTGGCTCACTCGCTTGATGGAATGAAGAGATGGCCAAGATGGTACAATAGCTCATCCTAAAGATGGAAATTAGTGATAGCTATGTTTGCACCCAACATCTCGTAGGTGTTGATGATGTCAGATCTGTCTCATAAGGGTGGGGCCATCCAGAGGTCTCATGACCGCAAGAGTCAAGAACTGTGGTGAGTGTCATAAATGGAGGTCGGATAAGGAATTCAGTGACTCAGTTGGTACTTCATGTTTTATACTTGTTGTTGAGGTGTAACTGTTGCAAATATGTGGACCACTTATGATGGTGGTCATTCTACAATTTTCCTTGTGTCTGCATGAAATGCAATGGATTATGATCAGTGTAGATGATTGTCTACTTTTGAAGAATGCAATGCCTCCACTAGTGGCAGGCTTTCACAATGGATTACAATTTTTTTTTCGTAAGTAGGGTACTTATGAATGACATCTAATAGTGTCTCACTATGATAGGCCATAGGGTGGCCATGTTGAGTGAGGACTGCGCCAAAAACATAGTATGAAGAATTTGTCTCGATCTCAAAGGGATGGTGTAGGTCAGGTAATGAAAGCACTAGGGCTGAGCACAAGTGATTCTTCATATCATCGAACTCTTTCTGTTGAGACATGCCCCACACAAATTTTTCCTTACCACCACCCCTAGTTATTTAATTGAGGTTCCATGCAATATGGGAGAATACCAGCATGAACCTGCTATAGAAATTAGCAAGGCCTAAGAAGATATGAAGCTCAGTGAGCATGGTTGGGGCTAGTCAGTCAAAAACGACTTGGATCTTGGCTAGATCAACATGCACACCATGCACATCAATAATTTAGCCTAGGTACTAGACCATGTCCATGTCAAAGGATCATTTTTCCAAGTTGTCATATAGCTTGTGATGATACAGAGTGTGCAAAACCTATTTAATATGATGCAAGTGTTATGCCCAAGTCTTGTTGTAGATGAGGATGTCATCAATATACACCACCACAAAATAATTAGAGAAATGTCGCAAGATATCATCCATCATCCTCATGAAAGTTGTTGGGGCATTTGTCAAACCAAAGGGCATGACCAGCCATTCTAAAAGACCTTCTTTAGATTTGAAGGAAATTTTCCATACATCTATATGTTCTATTGGGACCTAATGGTATTCATACTTCAGATCAATCTTACTGAAGTATTTGGCCCCCTTGAGATGATCAAAGAGATTATCAATTTGGGGAATCGAGTATCGGTTCTTGACTATGATTTTATTTAGGGCCCAGTAATCAATGCAAAGTTGTCAGGTCCCATATGTCTTTTGCACCAACATGATTGGACTTCCACAAGGTGATGATTTGGGTCAAATGTGCCCCTTGTGGAGAATTTCTCAGATTTGACACTTGATCTCCTCATTTTCTAGTAGAGACCGGCGATAGACTGACCCATTGGGTAGTGGTGCATCAGTGGTCAGATCCATGGGATGCTTGACCTGACAATGCAGAGGTACCCCAATAGGTGATGAGAATATGTCTTTGTATTCTTCCACGACCTTATCCACTTTCTTCAGTTGCGTGGAGAGGTCGGTCGTGGAGGCCATGGATGTGGTTGCAACCTTTTTCTCACTCTGAGATAAAATCAAGAAGAATATAAACTTCCTGGTCTAAGAAATGACCTTCCTACATTTCTTGGAAGAGATCAAGGAAATAGTACTAGGTGGGACTACCTCGGGTATCCTGTACAATTTCCTATTCAAAGTAATAATAACATTGCAAGGCCTAGACTCATATACAACATGACATTTCCATAAAAAATGTTGGCCCAAAATAACATCACAAACTTCAAGGGGAGCAACATCACACAATAACTCATCTTTGAATGGCTTGATGTCATACGACAAGAGACACTATCAGCTGACATGAAGATCACTTCTTTGACAGAGACATATGATGGTGTAGGGTTTTGGGTGCGGTGTTGTCAACAGGGATAGCCACTTGATGATCTTTCTGAGATGAGGTTCCTCTAGCTACCACTATCAATGATGAAGTGTATCAGAGTGCGTTTTACCCACATCTGTGAATGAAAGAGGTGCTCGCCTTCCTCTGACTCATCAGGTTCACCAGTATGGACATTGGTGGTAGGAAGAGTGGCACTGGTTTCCTCATCAATGATATGTATCCCCTTTTCTAGTTCTGACTCAGAGTCAGAACCTGCATCTGATTCATAGGATTTTACCTCATCCACCAATGACTACTTTGAGCCACAATCAATAGTGTTATGCCAGGGGCTCTTATGGAATTCACACCACTTCCTATTTTTCGTCTTCCCATTGTCCTTTTCTTACAGCTTGGACTAGTTGTCCTGAGGTTTCCCATATTTTCTCTGTCCTTCATTTTGAAGGTTGGGTTTTCCCTTTCCCTGCTTCTGATGTGAGGGGTTCAGAGACCCAAACTTTTGTGCCTTCTGTTTAAGCTTATGCTCAATTTTGACAACATATCGATAGGTCATGCCCAAGGATGATATGTCCAAAAAATCCATTTTTGTATGGATGTATCTATGCATACCACCATGGTACTTGAGCACTAGATGTCTCTCAGAATATTTGATACCCAACTTGGTACACAAGGTATGGAAGACATTGGTGAACTCTAGCACTGTTTGGTTTCTTTCCTGTCGTAGTGTGGTCCATCTTGTATACAAGTCATCATAACTTCCAACAGGGGTAGTATTGTTCCTTAATAACATCCCTGAAGAAACCCCATGTTGGTGAAACTACAAATGATGTGGATCCCTCTATTTCCTTTCTCTCACATAAACTCTCCCACCAATATTTAACATGGGGGATGGCCTTGAAGAGTGAAAATGTAATATTTTCTCTATTGGAAAAGTTGTGGACAGAAAAATACCCTTCTAGAAGGTTTAACCATTTATCTACGGCACCTGCATCTACCTGACCTTATAATATATGAATATCAAAATTTATCTGTACCTTGAAGGGGGCGACGCCTCCTCTTGAGGTGGATGCATCGCTTATCGGCAACTGTCGAAGGATCTGTGGAAATATGTCCATCATCTCGTTCCTTTGTCACTCGAGGGCTTCCTCGAGCAATATTTTGAAAGGATATCATGTCCCTTCATATTATTTTCTCCCTCCATGGAAGGTTTCTTTGGCATGTGAGAGTAGTTATCCTCAAGAGAAACAAGCTCAAGACCCAACTCTCTATACCCTCACTGTGTTGGGGACATGCATTAAAAAAACGACAAGGAGCTGACCATTACGATACCACTGATCTGTATTTATGAGAGGAATGAAATGAAACCATGGATTTATAATATTAACATATAGACACAGTGAAAAATAACATAGATACAGTAAAACTTGACTTCTATTGAATAAGAAATATGTTGAAAATTGTAAAATATAGACTGAAAACAAGCTTGCTAGAATGGTGGCATCTTATCTCTGAGAAGAGATGTGAAGTCTATGCTCATTTGCAAGAAGATGAGTACAATGAGGCTCTGAAGGCCTTTTTACAATAAACATGAATTCCAAAACCCTAGACATCCAAAAATCTAACCCTAGGAGATGAAGCGCCAAAAGTCATGTAGGCCCCGTTGGGGTAAGTTAGTACATCAACTTCCCAGGGTCGTAACTTTTGCATACGATCTCCGTTTAGGGTGCACAATAGATCGTTGGAAAGGTATTGACGAGGATATTCATTTAGGGGGCTCAATTAGAGTCTTTGACTATCTTTAAGGTACCCAATCATGAAAAAACACAATTTATTCCCTCAAAATGGCCGTGGAAGTTTGGGACCCAAAAAACTACTAAAAATAGTAAGTTTCCAAAGAACTATTTTGAGCCAGTTGGAAAAGGTGGGTGGCCACCGAGATCATCCTGGATCACAATGGAAGAGGTTTTGTTGTTTTCCCAACCCACTAGTGGATCCTATTTCCTTGATTCGTCGCATCAACTTCTATTCTCATTCCTCTACACATAACTGCTACTATCTTGGGTTTTTCATTGCGTGCCTATGTTGCTATCATGTGTACATTCATATTCCTCTTTTCTTTCCACTTTGAGATCAGCTGTGGTAAATCCTATGTTTCATGGTCTAGTTGTCTGCAATATGTACATGTTATGTAGGGATTTGGACAGTCTCACAAAAAAAATCTCGACTAATTATAGTTATAACATATAATTGGTCCTCTTCCTATGTTGAATCCTCCTCTTCCACGACCTATGAACCCTCCTCTTCCTACTTGATTATATCCTCTTGGAGTATATACTGTGGAGATCCTCCTTTGGATTCTTCTCCCTAAACTCTTTATGCATCTGTAGTGCACTCTCTCATAATATCAAATGCATGCCATTCCTTTTCCTCATGTCCTACTGACTTATAGAAGTTACAAAACAATTTTCTTGCAATACTCTGATATTTCTACATCAACGGGAAAGAATTATGGTGGTGACCCATCGTTTTGAAAATATTGCACCATACCCCTAGTGGATTTGGAGCTTCTGTATTCAAATACTCTTGGAAATTTGGACCTTCATTCTTATGATGATCATCTGTTCTACATGTGACACACCAGACTTCCACACATTTTTCTTTTCCTTTCGCAATTTCCTACATTTGAATAGTCAGCGTTGCTAACTATGACTAAACTTGAGCCATCCCTGCGCTATTTTCTCCTACTGGGGATGCTTCTAATTTCATATCAATTTCTAAGGCTTCCAACTCCGACAAAATATTTTGTTGCGTCAAAGGGTAGCGTATATGCGGAAACAATACTACAATAAACCACTCCCTATGTTGTTCATTTAAAATTTGGAATGTCAATTGATATTTTAGCATCTTGAATCTTTGATCATAGTCCCACACTGATTCATTCGTTGTCTACTTTATCTCCTTCATCTTTGTAATGCAATGTGACTCAAACTTAGGTTTTTGGAACTCTTTCAATAGAGCTTGTCTTACATCTTCAAATGTTCTAGTCCGTCTTGCAGGTGTAGTAGTGTTGGCATAGGGGCAGACCTGGGGTTCAACGCTTCAACAACGTACCAACAAAACCCTAAATACCATCCCTTTTGGAAACACCTGTGAAGTATCACCTGAGGTAGAGGCAGGGGGGTTATAGGACTCAGGTGTCTGTAACCAAGTTGGGACACAGATCTATGATTATAACACTTCATAAAGTACTTTAATAACACTTATAATATGATATGCATTAGATCATTAGATTTATTAACATCACAGAACAAACCCTAAGATAGATCGATGCAGTAACAATAAAGATTAAGCACTTCAACCACTTAGCACATAGCATAGAGTTAGATCTAACATTCATTCATCCTTAACACATGTGAAGCACTAAGCATCAGTAGATCTATATAACAAAAATAATAAGCAAAGTACTGAGCATTATCATAGCATAAAAAACACAACACAAAACCAATCAAAGACAAAAGATATATGTGGTTCACCCCACTGTGGGGTTACATCCACCAACTGCTTCGTCTTCTTTATTATTCTTCTAAATCTCTTACATTCATATGCTCCTGTGCACTAAACCACGGAGCCAATCTTCACACAGGACAAGAGATCTGTGCACTGAGTGCCAGATCCTCCTTCCCAAAACTAGGTCACAGCACAAAGCCAACTTCTCTAATGAGCACAGACCCTTACGTACACAATATGTTGCACTAAGAAACCCAAAACTACTTGCACTTAGCCTTGCAAGGTATCCACTCCTTTCTACATTACATTCTTACTTATTTATAATATTACATTTCCTTACAAAAAGGCCTAAACATGGGTAAACCCATGGGTCGACATCCCATAACCCATTACAAAACCCTAATGAACCCCTTACTAGGTCCACGAGTCCAAAAATAAAGTGAGTCCTTGATCTCGGTTCCTCCATGGTGCTCCATCTTCGATCCTCACGTCGAATTCCAAAACTTGGTCCAAAGCTGACCAAGGTTTCCTCAAAACTTGATCGAGGGCCAACAGGCCACCAACACTCCCCTGTGACTCGTCTCGAGTCACTCGGGCTTGGGAAATGTCGCTTCGAAGGGCTCGAGCTTCACTCAAGCTGCTTCAACTTTATGCTTCGCCTGAGCCTCCTGCTTAGCGAACTCCTGGATTATCTGCATTGTAACATTCCCTTCTAGTCATTGTTCCACTATCACAACCACTTGGTCTAGTTATGAGCCTTGTCCTTCAATTTCTTCAAACACCTTGCAGGCTTCATCCTGCATAGGTTGCAGCCTCTGCGTGACTTCCATTACTCTGCCCTATATGGAAGTAATATTTTTTTGGACTACGCTTTGTTCTTGTGATCTTTTCATTCTCTCGACTGCAGTGAGTAGCTTCATTTGTACCTACACGGAGAAGGCCTGTTGTTCCACCTCCTGTAACTATTCCTCCAGTTTCTTCAGCTCTGGATCTTTTGCGAGGCATTCATAAGTCTAGGAACTTCTATCCCTCAATTGTTTTCACTCTGAGGTGAGGGCCCTTATCCTTATTATTGTGTTCTTAGCGGCTTCCTCCCTATGTTCGCGCACTTATTGAGGGGTTCTTGGTACTTCTTGGATCTCCAACTGTGTTATCCTTGCTTGAAGTTGTTGGATGGTCTCAGGGAGCTTCAACAATTGAACCTAGACTGAATCATGTTCCTCCTGTGCCAAGCTTGGCACAGAGCGAAGAGATTTATTCACTGCTTCTTTGACCATAGTCTTCTCTGCGAGAAGTTGGTCCTTTTCTCTCTGTATATTCTCTTTGTCCTCCTCGAGCATCGTCTGAAACTCATTTTTCTCATTTTCATAGGTGGTTACGCAGTACCGTGCAACTCGTAGTTTCTCTAAGACTTCCTCTTTCTTTTTCTTCAAGGCTTCTGTATCCTTCTCCTTTTCTTCTTGGACTTTCTAAAGTCGAGCCTCTGTCGCATATACAAGTCTTCTTAATTGGGCGGGCTCATCCCCCAATTCTACAACATGTGACGAAGAAGGCATGGTAGATACTACATGGATCAATTGAATAGCTTGATGTATTTCCTTCAACGCCTTCTCGACCCTTTCATACAACTCTTCCTTCTTCGCTCCATATCTCTGCAAGAGATCTTCATATGCATCCTCCATCTCTCTGTGGACCAAGTTGATGTCATCCTCCATGAGCGTGGCCTCTAGCTGGGGCTTACTGGCATGGGTCTTCTTTCTTGTCGAAGTTTTCTGCTGAGAAACCAACCTCTTCTGCGGTGTTTCAGTATGGGGATCTTTTAGTGGTGTAGCTTCACCTTCTCCTTGATTTTATCCTTCATCCCCTCCTCCTTATCCATTTGCATCGTCTCCTCATCCTAGCGAGCTAGATCCATTTCCTTCAGAGGCGTTGTCTTCCTCGTTAGTCTCTATATTCTGGACTTCCTCCTTTTTCTTCTTCTTCTTCGCACTGGATTGTCCAGCATGCTCGACTCGGGTGACCAAGGGGATTCCTACAAAGTCGGGGTCAAAGAGTTTTGCATCATCGACTGGCACAAGGAACTCCTTCAGCCACTCCTTCGTGATCTTCTCCATGTCATCGTCTGTTAGCTTGTAATATGGCTGCAACTCTTCCTTGCTCTCATCTTTGTGCGTAGTAATATAGATAAAATGCCGATATGCGTGGAACTTCACAAAAGGTCGGTGTTGATGCAAGGTGCGCAATGTCATGCGCATAAACGCTTCAATGGAAACCTTCAGTTGTTGATAATAGGCATGGAACATAACATTCGACTGCCATTTCTTCGACATTTCATTGGTGTACCACAAGGTAGCAAACCTAGCGGCCAACGGCTTCGATGGTTCAATCTCCGAAAAGGTGGCTCCTTCAGGAATTTTCCAAGCAACAAATGTAATCAATATGAGTAGCCAGCTAAATTGGAACTCATATCCCTGATCCTAAGCTTCATGATAGTCTTTCTCGAGCTCATTGATGAGGTAACTCACCCAATTCATTTGCATTCCCTCCACACATTTTCCTGCGAGGTCCACCACGAACCCGATGACCTGTGTGGGGTGATTCTTTCTTACAATCTTTCCAACTATGAGTTGGAAAGCGAGGCACACTACACCATATTGGATAGAGTATACCTTGTAGCCTCACTTTCCCTTTTGGACTTCGCCATAAGCCTCCTTGATGCGCTAGGCCAAGGAGCGATCCGAGATCTTCCCTGGGTAAAATTGTTGAGGGTCGGGTCCCTGCATGCTTAATCATGTAATTAGGTGGATCAGCGTTGGATCCATGGTAATATGTTGGTTGAGCCATAGGTATCCACCATGGTAGCATGAAAAGAGGAGTTTAACGCAAGCGTTAACCTCCTAGTGTCGGCCAAAATGGGGAATATTCATCACATTTAGTATAGTGGACTACGCCAACTCCTTAATCCATGGCTGGGAGACTAGGTGAGGATTGTTCCCAGTGGTCTTCGTCAAGTATCTATGGGGTGTGAGCATCACATAGTTATTTCTATCTCCAAGGTTGAAGTCAATGTTCTTCAGTAGTGGGATCTATCCCAACTAAATCCCAACTACGTGAATTCCTTTTGGGATGTACACGGTGATCAAAGTGTACTCGAAGTCCTGTGGGATGTTTTCGTGGTTAACCACGCTAGACAAGGGTGGTATATAATATGGTAATATCGATGAGATCTTCTTCACATTAGCCAGATCATGGTGATGCTTACTTCGTTTCTCAGTCGCAGGATTAACACGGCTCGAACAACATCTAGTTGAAGGGGAATCCTAGGGTCCCCTGGTCAATGATGCATGTACTCCTTCAGACATAGATTTATCATCCATAAAAGTCTTAGGAACCTCCTCAACGGACTTCTCTAACTCATTGCGTTCGCCCGACATTCTCACTATTAAGTAGACAGGTCGAGGTAAGCGAATGGATAAGTGGGGTAGAAAAACAGACAACAACGTCTATTTTATGATAATACAATACAATCAATTCACTTCTTGTCTCAGATAATAACGGGTATAAAAAAGTGGTCCCGGCGCAATGTCCAACGGGTTAAATAACCGAGCGTCGTAACAGATTATTCCAATGGGTAGGCATACTTCCATTAATGTGAATCTGTTCGTTATGGCATGGTCTCAATGTCCCAAATGCAGTCCATCCTCCCATAAATGTGTTTCCTAGCTATTCTGGAGAATCGTTCTAACGGTCAGGGTGCCTCTGATGGTCATATAACTTCGCCAGAGAGAAGTCCCATTCTGCGTGGTTTTGTTATTCTAGTGAGGTTCAAATCCTACAAACCTACCTCCTACAAAGTCTTCCATTTGTTCTATGTAACTTCCTGTAGCTTTTCCAACTTGGCTTTCTTCTTACTGAGCTTCCTTTCCTTTTTTCCTGTAATCTGAGTCTCTCTAATTGTTTCTGGAATTCTCTTTCCATTCTTATTCTTATCTTCTACTAGCGTAGTGATTTCTCATTGTTGATGTGCTCTCAAAGGGTTCGAAGTTAATACCTCTTCTCTTATTAATTCGAGGGTGGGTATTCTTCTTTCTTGCATGGATATGTCCTTCAAACCTTCTTGCGTTCTTTCAACTTTGACAACTAATTCTCTTGTGTTATGTTTCTTCGACTTAACTTCTCGTTCTCCTATCAGTCGATCTATTTTTCTAGCCATGAAATCCCTTAGTTCTTTCTTTTTATTTTATGTAGCTACTTCTTCTGCTTTCCTTCTGATCTAATCCTTCTCAATCCAATCTTTCCTAACAAAAGTGGGAACGAATCATTGTTCTCAACAAACTTAATGACTTCAAATTCCACTTCAGTCGATGTTCCATGGATGATAACAGGTACATTAGTAACTCTTCCACATAGGGTTATCATCTTTCCCTTGAACAAGCCTATCCTTCCCAATGAAGGGATCACAGTAGGCTTTCCCAAAATTTCCCAAGTGTATTCTATCATAATATTCACTTGTGTTTCCTTATCCAAGACACAGTCTATGTCAAAGTCTCATATTCTTTCATTTATGCATTTTTTTACCTTCAATATCTTTGGTAAATTGATATCTTTGTGATCATTCATCGTTTCTTTCAACTTTAATAACAAAATCTGAGCTTTCTTCGATTATTTTTCTTTGGGATTCTCTAACATGCTCTTAGTCTCTTGAATTTCTTCATAGTTTTCTTGTCTCATGTTCGTTTGTTCAACTTTATAAATCATCTTTGGACAATCCTCAACCTCATGACCAACAAATTTACAACAAAGACAAATAGGACCTGTACCAGGGCATTCCTTAGCAATATGTCCCAGTATTCTGTAGTTATAACATAATGTTAAGCCTCTCTTTCTTTTAAGCATTCCCCAACCTCTTTTGTACTGTGCACTAGGATCACAGTGTTGGACCTGCAATCTGCAAAAATTCTTTCTAGGTTCCTGCATCCATTTATTAGTCCAAAAACTCTTTCTATGCATAGGAATAACATATCTTTCTTTATTTCTATCAAATTTATTTAGATCAACTCTTTCTTCCAAGTGCACCCTAGCTTTCAGAATAGGACAAAATCTATTAAACATACCTAAATTCATGCTTTCAAAACAAAAACTTTTGCTTATATTTCTCTTATCAAAGCACAAAGATTTACCTCTTTTAAGATCTTACCTCTTTTCTTCAGATCAGATTTCTCTCTTAGCACAAATCTTTGCAAGTCAAGTAGAATATTGTGCACTATAGCAGCATATCTATGCACAAAGATTCTATTTTCTTTACTTCAATAACCAACAATCACAGTTTCAGGTCCCGACAACAAAACTATTTGTTGGCACAGGGGCAGACCTGGGGTTCAATGCTTCAATAATGCACCAATAAAACCCTAACTACCGGCCCTTTCGGCAACACATGCGAAGCAGGTGAAGTCTCCCCGAGGTAGAGGCAGGGGGTTTATAGGACTCGAGTGTTTGTAACCAAGATGGGACACATATATGTGATTATAACACTTCGCAAAGTACTTTAATAACACTTAGAAGATGATATGCATTAGGTCATTAGATTTATTAACATCGCAGAAAAAACCCTAAGATAGATCGACACAGTAACAATAAAGATTGAGCACTTCAAACACTTAGCACACAACACAGAGTTGGATCTAACATTCATTCATCCTTAACACATGTGAAGCACTAAGCATCATCAGATCTATCTAACAAACATAATAAGAAAAGTACTAAGCATATTCATAGCATAAACAACACAACACAAAGCCAATCAAAAACACAAGATATACGTGGTTCACACCAGTGTGGGGCTACGTCCACCAACTGCTTCATCTTATTTATTATTCTTCTAAATCTCTTACATTCATATTCTCCTGTTCCCTAAGCCACAGAGCCAAGCTTTGCAGAGGACAGGAGATCTGCGCACTGAGCGCCAGATCCTCCTTCCCAAAACTAGGTCACAACACAAAGCCAACTTCTCTAATGATCATAGAGCCTTGCGTACACAATCTGCTGCGGTAAGCAACCCAAAACTACTTGCACTTAGCCTTGCAAGCTATCCACTCCTTTCTACATTACATTCTTACTTATTTATACTTTTACATTTCCTTAAGAAAAGGCCTAAACATGGGTAAAGCCATGGGTCAACATCCCATAACCCATTACAAAACCCTAATGAACCCCTTGCTGGGTCCACAAGTATGAAAAAAAAAGTGCGATCCATGATCTCGGTTCCACCATGGTGCTCCATCTTCGATCCTAGCATCAAATTCCAAAAGGTGGTCCAAACCTAACCAAGGTTTCCTCAAAACTTGGTCGAGGGCCAACAAGTAGTATGATATTTCATGTACCATAGTAATGCACGATCTATGAATGTCATTTCCAACTACGTAATCTTCGCATCATCATCTTGGATGTTCTTCATAGTCCATGTTGTCTCACAAATGAAAAAATGTTTTTCTAGATCCTTTATCCCCTCTCCATAGAAGACAAGCATTCTTAAAGTAGGATCTACCCCTACCATCGTGTTCTGCATAATATTCTTTCCTAATAACATTAACTGATTATGATTCGACGTAATACTTCAACTACTCTGACTACTTTTACTACTATCTTTACTTCCTTCACTAACTATAATTGACAAAGATTTTGGTCTTACCTCAGTTCTTGGTGATGCACATGAGGTCGTGGGTTCGATGCAAAGTATGATATGAATGTGATATTCTTCTACTGGAATGGGCTTACGGATATTTTCTTTTGTGTATAGAATTCCTTCGATCTATAGTATTACACCAGTGTCTATTTCCTTGATCTCACTATGATTCTCCTCTCTCTTAGCCATGGTCCTCTTCTTATTCAGTCTAAATCTCTTACCACTATGCAATACTCCAATATCTTCGTTCATCACACACTATTATTCTCTCAGTATCCTCAACCCATATTTTCCTCATTACTTCTCTTAATCCCTCTTTATGCTCAGACCATCCCCTGGTCAGCCCCCAGTCCCCCTATGTGCATGAAGATGCTTAGCTGCTAGGGCAATCAGATTTCATCTACATAACTCCCTTGTCACACAATAACATCTTAATCTAAGTAGATAATGACTTCAGGTATCTTCCACATGGTCCCTTAAATAATTCCCTTTCAGCGTCACTATACAATTGAGTACAATCTAATGCAAATTCAATAACATAACCTCCCAATACACTTTTTGTCCAGTAATCAACTGCACGTGATACTCAATTTCTTATAGTATTGATTTGTCAAATTAATTCAAGAAACCAATTTCTCATAACAACATTGTGAAATCTTTCATTCTATTCAACTAATCTATGGATCGACTCTGCTAAAATATTTGAAACATCAACAAAGAAAATTTCATTCAAATTGATAAACACATACCTTTGTAGCCATTTCTCTACGTTGATCCATGGATTCTTATTCTGATCTAAAAACAACTCGATTTCCTTCATGTCCAACCATTTTCCAATATCCTCCTTAGTAGGTCTTCACATTCCCCTCAGTCGTAGATCTCATTCACGACAACGAAACCATTTGTTGTTGCACAGTGGGAAGGCCCAGGGTTTAACATTAATTCACCAACAAAACCCTAAATATATCGGCCCATTTGGCATCACCCACAAGAAGGTGAAGTCTCACCTGAGGTACCTAGGGGGACTGTAGGAATCAGGCTTCCATAGTCATCAAGGGAATGGAGACAGTTCTAACATTCATTATGACTTAACATTCATTCAACATGTAATATACCATGTGCATGAAATCATGATAACATAATAATGTATGATAGATTCATCTTAATTAATCATTCAACATGTGCGCGGAATCATCAGATACATATTCATATGAACCCATAAGCATCTATGTGCGCAATAAACAGAGTAAACCAACACATCCTGATAGGAAACACATCAAAACACAAGAATTTAACGTGGTTCACCCCGGCTAGGATATGTCCACAACGGTTGTCTTCTTATATTAGTGTCGAGTAAAATATATGATATCTACTTCGACATTAAATTGTCAACCTAGGGCTCGTAAGCTTCGAGGTGCCAACACTGTATGTGTAGGTCTAGATCTCTAATCTAGCTTAGCCTAGACTAATCTAATCTAATGCCAATAAACTCAAATACTTATTCAAAGAAATATATTCTTAAAATACTTATTCAAAGACTCACAATTATATTTATCCTACGAGGAATGAACCCTACCTTTACACTAATCTCATTGACTAAAAATGAACAGCATCATGATAACATTTAAATTAAAAATGAACAACATCATGATATTCTAATTAACAAAGTATACAATCATTGTACAAAAGAGATTAAAAATCAACTATTATCCTATCACTCTAATGTTGGAAAATACTATGTACAGAATTGATAATTCATGCAAGCCTATAAACTCATAACTAGTAAAAATCATAACTCAAAATCATAATTGGGACATAATTCAAAATCATAATTCAAAATCAATTTTGATCCTAGCATTCTAGTGCTGAAAAAGAATTAACAAATTATGCGAACCTACAGAAAGTATTTGAAGATTACAACTTAATAAATGAACACTGTCTAAATTGCTACTCTGCAGAGTAATTTACAGCTTTATGAAATAGAGAGTAAAAAACATGATAGCATAACTAAATAGCCTCTAAACGAGTGAACTACAACCTGCAAGTAAAGTGTTAAGAATCTAAATTTAAATGAGTAAACATGAACTCTGTCTAAATTTCTATTCTGCAAGTGATTTACAATTTATGAAAAAGAGACATGACGGCATAATTAAACAGTTTACAAGCAAATAACTACAACCTGCAATCAAGATGTTAGAAATCAAAATATAAACAAGTAAACATGGGCGTCCACAAGTGCTATGTAATGCACACACAATTTAGGAAGTGATCTGTAAGTTAGATAAGATACACGGGGATGTGAATTAAACAAGGAATCTGAAATTTAAAAAAGATATACACAGTGAATGGAATTTAAACAAGCAATTTCGAAATTGAGGAGATATGAAAGGAAATTATATAGATGCAAATATATTTACTGATATAAACAACTACCTAGACCACTAGTGGGCCCCCCATAAGGTCTTGGCACTACTTCAAGGTAAAAACGCAGTCACAACATTGATATTAATAACCAAAATAGAGTTTTACAACAAAATCAAAATAACGTTTATGTGTATGTATACAAATCTATTTTTCTTCCTGGCATAGACATCAGGTATTTATATAGTTTTTACAAAGCTGAGAGGTCGACCACTGATCCTCTCAGAATAGTATATGCATAAAAAAATTAGGTACATCATTAAATATCTAATTATGTTGAGGAATCTTCATTAAATGCTTGAAACGGAGTGAGTAAATAGGTCATGGATCTTGGGCATCTTCAATGGCTGGAAGCAAATTCTGGTAGGAAACCGAGCAAGAGGGATCCCAAGGGAGAAAAGCCCATGTGCTCGAATTTCATAACGGTGCCCCAAGATATGCAGATAGCCAACTCCTCTGTGCTCCAAGTGTTGAATGGAGTGTCAGATGGAGTGTCGGATGGATTATTGGAGGGCCAGATCGAGAACCATGAACTGCTTCCAATATGTTTACAATTTTAGGAAATGGCCCAGGTAGGACCTAATTGGGCATATTGGGCACAAAACCCATGTGCCATATTTTTACGATTCAACTTCCTCTTCCCATAAATTAAGCTCTAAGTTATCTTCCTAGAACAGTGTCGGATGAACGTCCAGATGAAGGTTTGGATGGAAGGTCAAATCACATTTTTGACCTGTTGCAAGCAAAAAAGAAACGTTAGATCAGTGTAACCATTCAAATGAAGATGAATTAATCATAAAACCATTGCAAAACGATGATTACACATACCTTGTGTGATTCCATGGAAAATTGATGTATAAAGCTTGAAAATACCTTTAAAATGGCTAAATGAAATCATAGCATATGTAATATCGCATGAAAAAAGGATTTGATCATCGCAATAAAATAGTCAAAACACGAACCCAACAATTATTCATTCATATTTAGTCTGTACATCAGATGCACACTTCACTCACATAAGATACATCAATTCCACCCAAAATACCCTCGTTGTTTGAGCTTACAGTGCACACTTATCTCATTCTCTTCTCCAAAGTTTCAACTACTATCTTCTACCCAAAACCCATAAATAGTTATACATTGATACTCAGGATTTTCCCATTACAAAATGGACCAAAAGGTCTAACTACTTCTAACTAATTTTTGTCTTATGCGTGCACTAACTCCTGAAAATGCACTAAGTCTCTTATGGATTATCTTGTCTTACCATCTTTTGTGTGTTGTTTTTCATGTGGTTTTATCCTACGTGATTCCCAAAACTTGTCCCAAAATGACCTACTCCAACAGTCATCCTTTAGAAAAGTTAATTTCTAAAAAGGGGTTATATATTCTTCCATTGTACCTGACTATTTCAACTTGGTTAGATGGCCCAAATGATGTGTGTCGATGTCAAAGAATTCATACAAGTCTACAACAAACAGGGTCCAATCAATATACCCTCGACATGATTTTTTTCACTAGTTCCACCATTTCATTCATTTGGGATCCAAATAAAGGACACTGATACGAAGTTTCATCAATTCATTAGTAATTCCATGCAAGGAGAAATATTATTCCATTTGAGTGACCCAACCCATGGGATCTGAGCCATCAAATTTGTTCACCTTGACTTTGGGAAGACACAATTCACAATGAAGGTGGCTGGAATGAAAGGCCATGGAATGGGAGAAGTTAGTTTCATCTTGGGGGGAAGGTTGTTTAGAGGAGGTAGGGCCCCAGAATTGACTCATCAATTTTTTCATCTCTTCAAAAAAGGTGTTCGAGGTCTTTTTCATGTTAATGTTGGAATTGAGGGTAGAAATATTGGAATTGAGGTTATGGATTTTAATCTTGTTTTGGTCTATGTCGATTTGCAAGGCAATGATGGTTTTTTCAAGTGCTTGGTTGTGGGTGTCGGCCATTTGGGAGGTAGAAAAACAAGAAGTGGGTAGGTGGGTCTATACAGAAAGAGGTTATGGGTGAGGGGTACCACAATGATCAATATGACGAGATAAAGCCAATGAAATAGGTCCCAAGGAAGGGTGTTGGGGAGGGTGGGTGGGATCATGAGAAAAAAGTATTATAAGTTATCGATAACACTACAATCAAGGAAAAGAGAGGAATCTAGTGAGATAGGTCCCAAATAAGGGTGTCGGGAAGGTTGGGTGGGACCATGAAAAAAAGGCTTATAAGTGACAGGTACCAATACAATCAAGGTGAAGAGAGAAATCTAGTGGGATAGGTCCCAAATAAGGGTGTTGACGGGACCACTATACTATTTTTTTTACTCCTAGAGGAGTTATACTCTATTTTAAATAACATTATAGTGACCAAATGCCCAGATTTTAGTAGTTAAAATTGTGTAGTAATTTCACAACTTAGATGCAAGAGGCAAGGTTGAGAAAAAGTATTTCCCTCTATGTTTGTTTTTTTCTATTCTGACAACAAGGGTTATTGTTTTGAGGATTCCTACAAACATGAGATTTCCCTATGTTATAGCTCTCTAATATACCAATGGGGTCCAATAGTAGTACTAGACCCAATATCTCAGAGCACCAACTAAGGAGACTCAACCATACTCTTAGTCATACTACCTGATTAC